>PVIA01007864.1:0-78163 GCA_004024845.1 Tonatia bakeri
CCAGGAGGCCCCAAAGCGAGCACACCTGGTGTACAGCTTGAGACCATGCTGAAACACCACCCAACCACTTCTATAAGCAAGACACTCAAGGAGTGGACTGATCTGGCCACAGAGCCCCATTGAAGCAAGTCTTGTTGTGCGCCATCAGCCACTCCACAGCAGCTCCTCTGCTGTGGCTGAGGCCATTCCTCACAGCAAATCAGCCTGGGAGTAAATCCCTCCTATTGACATGTCAATAGCAATCAAGGCTCAATGACAATAGGAGGGTACACACAGCTCACATGGTTAGGGGCTAGACCTGAATCATCGAGCTTGGGTGACCCAGGAGACTGCACCACAAGGCCCAATAGCACACCTACTATCTAAGGCCACTTAGGCAGACATAGTAGTTCTACTTAATACATAGAAACAAACACAGGAGCCTGCCAAAATGAGGAGAAAAAGAAACATCGCCCAAATGAAAGAATGAAACAATGCTCAAAAAAAGAACTAAACAAAATGGACACAAGCAATCTACTAGATGCAGAGTTCAAAACACTGGTTGTAAGGATGCTCAATGAACTGAGTGAAAATCTCAACAGCATAAAAAAGAACCAGTCAGAAATAAAGAATACACTAATCAAAATAAGAATAATTTATAGGGAATCAACAGTAGAGTGGATGAAGCCAAGAATCAAATCAGCAATTTGGAATATAAGGAAGCAAAAACCACCCAATTAAAACAGGAAAACACCTGGCTGGTGTAGCTCAGTGGATTGAGTGTGGGCTGTGAACCAAAGCATCGCAGGTTCGATTCCCAGTCAGGGCACATGCCTGGGTTGCAGGCCACAGCCACCAGCAACCACACATTGATGTTTTTTTCTCTCTCTCTTTCTCCCTCCCTTCCCTCTCTAAAATGAATAAATAAAAAAATATTTTAAAAAAAACAGGAAAACAAAATAAAAATCTTAAAAAATGAGGATAGTATAGGAAGCCTCTGGGACAATTTCAAGTGAACCAACATTCACATCATGGAGATGCTGGAAGGAAAAGAGAGAGGGCAAGTAATTGAAAACCTATTTGAAAAAGTAATGACAGCAAACATCCCTAAATTAGTTAAAGAAATACTCATAGAAGTCCAGGAAGCAGAGAGAGTGCCAATGACATGAACCCAAAGAGGCCCACACCAAGAAACATCATAATTAAAATGCCAAAGGTTAAAGACAAAGAGAGAATCTTAAAAGAAGCAAGAGAAAAGTAGTTAGCTACATACAGGGGAGCCCCCAAAAGACTATGGGCTGGTTACTCAAAAGAAACATTAGAAGCCAGAAGGAATTGATAGAAAATATTCAAAGATATGACAAGTAAGGAACTACAACCAAGATTGCTCTTACCAGCAAAGTTATCATTTAGAATCAGAGAATAGATAAAGAACTTCCCAGAGGACCTAAAATTAATCATTAAACCAGTATTATAAGAAATATTAAAGCATCTTCTTGAAGAAAAAGGAGAAAAAATACCAAAACTATAAGCAATAAAATGGCAATAAATACATATCTATAATCAATTGAATCTAAAAAAGAAAACAAATGAACAAGCAGAATACAAACAAAATCATAAAGAGAATGTTTTGACAGTTGCCAGATGGGAGTAGGATTGAGAAGATGGGCCAAAAAAGGTGAAGGGATGTAAAGTACAGTATTGGAAATATAGTCAATAACAGTCAAATAACTATGTGTGGTATCAGATGGGTGCAATATTTATTGGGGTGATCAGTTATTAAGTTATGTAATGTCTAATCACTGAAGTGTATACCTGAAACTATATAATAATGTATGTCAACTGTAATTGAAAATAAAAATTGAGGTAAAAAAGATAAAAATAAGTAAATAGAAACTAAAAAGTACTCAATAAACTTAGGGGAGGAGTAGAGGAACTTAGAATTTTAAAAAGAGATAGGAAACATAAATATGGAGATAGAAAATAAAGACTGATCAGAAACAAAGAACACAATAACTGAGATGCAGAATACATTATGAGAAATCAATAGTGGAGTAGATAAATCAGAGGATCAAATCAATTTTTTGAAAGATAAGAAAGCAGAAAACCCCCAATCAGAGCAGCAAAAACTAAAAAGAATCCAAAAAATGAGGATACTTTAAGGATCCTCTGGAACAACTTCAAGTTTACCAACATTTGCATCATAAGGGTGGTGGATGAAGAGAAAACAAGAAATTGAAAATCTATTTTTAAAAAATAATGGAAAACTCTTCCGGCCAAGATGGAGGCATAGGTAGACACATTGTGCCTCCTCACACAACCAAAAGAAGGACAACAACAAATTTAAAAACAAAACACAACCAGAACTGAAAGGAAATCTACATGTATGGAAGTCCAACAACCAAGGAGTTAAAGAAGAAACATTCATCCAGATGTGTAGGAGGGGTGGAGGCAGGTAGCTGGGCAGAGAGTACTCGAGGCAAGGCAGCAGCTGGAGGACAGGGCAGGTAAGGCTGCAGTTAGTGGAGTGGAGAAACAACTGGGGAGCGAGATGAACTACACAACCCAGGGTTCCAATGCAAGGAAAGAAAGCCTCAAAACCTCTGACTGAAAACACCTAGGGGGGGTTGCAGCAGTGAGAGAAACTTTCAGCCTCACAGGAGAGTTTGTTGGAGAGACCCACGAGTTCCTAGAATATACACAAACCCACCCACCCAAAAATCAGCACCTGAAGGGCCCAATTTGATTGTGGGTAGTGGGGGGAGTGACTAAAACCCAGTAGAGAGTGGAGCAGGCAGCATTGTTCCCTCTCTGACCTCTCCCCCACAATGCATCGCAATGCAATGACGTGGGATGCCCTGCCCTAGTGAACACCTAAGGCTCCATCCCTTACTACATAACAGGCAGGCCAAGACAAAAAAAAAAAAAGTCCAAATGAAAGAGCAGATCAAATCTCCAGGAAAACTACAACTAAGTGATGAAGAGATAGCCAACCTATCAGATGCACAGTTCAAAACACTGGCAAACAGGATGCTCACAGAATTGGTTGAGTATGGTCTCAAATTAGAGGAAAGAATGAAGGCTATGAAAAGTGAAATAAAGGAAAATGTAAAGGGAGCCAACAGTGATGGGAAGGAAACTGGGACTGAAATCAATGGAGTGGACCAGAAGGAAGAAAGAAACACTCAACCAGAACAAAATGAAGAAACAAGAATTTGAAAAATGTGGAGAGGCTTAGGAACATCCAGAACATCTTTAAATGTTACAACATCCAAATTATAGGTGTACCAAAAAAAAGAAGAGTAAGAGCAACAAGTGGAAAACTTATTTGAACAAATAATAAAGGAGAACTTCCCCAACATGGCAAAGAAAATAGACTTCCAGGAAGTCCAGGAACCTCAGAGAGTCCCAAAGAAGTTGGACCCAAGGAGGAACACACCAAGACACATCATAATTACATTACCCAAGAGTAAAATGAAGGAGAGAATCCTAGAAGCAGCAAGAGATAAGGAGACAGTAACCTACAAAGGAGTACCCGTCAAACTGTCAGCTGATTTCTCAAAAGAGACCTTGCAGGCAAGAAGTATTCCAAGTAATGAAAGGCAAGGACCTACATCCAAGATTGCTCTATCCAGCAAAGCTTTCATTTAGAATGGAAGGGCAGAGAAAGTGCTTCTCAGATAAGGTCAAGTTAAAGGACTTCATCATCACCAAGCCCTTATTATATAATACGTCAAAGGGACTTATCTAAGAAAAAGAAGAAACATGTACAGTAAAATGACAGCAAACTTACAATTATTAACATCCACACCCAAAACAAAAACAAGAGCAAACTAAGCAAACAACTAGAACACGAACAGAACCACAGAAGTGGAGATCACATGGAGGGTTAGCAACAGGGGAGTGGGAGGAGGAGAGAGGGGGAAAAGGTACTGGGTATAAGTAGCATAGATGGTAGGTAGAAAATAGACAGGGGAAGGGTAAGAATAGTATGGGAAACGTAGAAGCTAAAGAACTTATAAGTATGACACATGGACATGAACTAAAGAGGGGAATGTGGGTGGGAGAGGATGTGCAGGGTGGTGGGGAGTGAAGAGGGAAAATGGGACAACTGTAATAGCATAGTCAATAAAATAGTTTTTCAAAAAAGAAGGTTCTCTTACAAATGAAACATCCTGATTAACCTAAACAAAATTGACTTGGTTTCTACAGCACCACTGGTGTTCACATAAAAGGTGGGGCAAGGGTGCTCCTGGTTCAATCCCATGACTCTATGGGATCTTTACACTAATTACAGTGGTGTATATTGAAACTGATGGAAACTGGATATAAGGTAAATGGAAAGAGAATTATTAAGGGTTGTTGTAGTGTTAATTAGTAATGATTATGAACACTGTAGCCACGTTGGGGGGGGGGGAATGGTTGGCTTTATTTAAAAGTACTTCATTGCTTAATTCAACCAGTCTTACAAGGTATCTTAGGTAAACCCACTATGTCCACTATTCCCATAAAGGTACTCAGAAAAGTCATGTAGTTGGTGTTAATACAAGTTCATAGTTTCCAGTCTAATCTTATGCATTGCCTATTGTCATTTTTCTCATTTCTACTCAAATTACCATCAAAAATCTTACCATTCCACAAACTTCCCAGGCCTTCAAGTGTGCCCACCTTAACATTAAAGCATACCACCACATTCTGTTTGCATCATGTCTCCTAGTACATTAGGCTTTTCTTTCCCAGGATGAATTTGAGTGTGTACAAAAGAATTAGCCCCAATTTTCAATTCTGGGTTTGCTGACTTAGTAGGTAGTTTAGTTGCCAAATAAAATTGCTAGTGTCCTTGAACCATTTTTTATCTTATTTTCTACAGGGGTCTTAAAAGGCTCAGTTAAAGGATTTCCAGAAAATATGTAGGAGACTCATAACACATAAATTCCTTTCCACTCAAAAATCTTAAGCCATCTATTTTATGTATAGAGGTTGTTAAACTAAAAGAGAAGGAAGGAAGGAAGGAAGGAAGGAAGGAAGGAAGGAAGGAAGGAAGGAAGGAAGGAAGGAAGGAAGGAAGGAAGGAAGGAAGGAAGGAAGGAAGGAAGGAGGGGAGGAAATGAAAAAGAAGAGAAAAAAGAAAAGAAAAGGAGAAAGTTCCTTGACAAAAATAGAGTCCACCATTTTGGATCATTCAGTGAACATTAACATCAAACCATATCATAGCCAAAGACATTAAGGAGAAAGCCAAGCTTAACCGATTGACATAACCAGCTTTTACCACCTTGTTTATGAATGAGCATAACTAAAGTAAGCATGACTCTGAGCTACAGATCAACAACAAGTAGAACAATTTCAGAGAAAAGAGCAAAGAGGCTTCCAGATAAACAGAAAATGTATCAACATCATTCCAGCAAACAAACCGAATACTCACAGTAGGGCTCATAAAACTAGGATGGGTAGACCTTTCTTGCTTACTGGTCCAGGCTCCAGGGGGAAACAAGATAACTGGGTAATTATACTAGTACACAGAGTGTACAGTTTTCAGGGGAACCGCCCGAGGGAGAAGGCGGGCTCTGGACAAAAGAGATCTCCCCAAGCCTTCCATACACAGGACAAAGGTCAAACAAGTTACTGCATTTGGGGGCTTCTCAGACTGGTAAAGAGAAAATTAGTTTGTACCTCTTTCTTAATCTGCATAGATATATTCTTTCTTTCAACAAATAGTTATTGAGCCCCTACTAAATGCCAGGCACTGTGCTATCCCAAGGATGTCAATGACAAACATTAACACAGCCTCTGCCCTAAAAAGGCTATCACCTAAACTGTGATAAAGAGTGGTACATTTACTGGTAGGCTAAGGAAGCTGAAGTTTCAGACTGCATTCCAAGGTCTGCCCCTAATGTTTTTATATATTTTTTGTGTTCTTTCCTTTAAATGGGTTCCCCTAAAAATGTACGAGCTCTGGGTTCCACAAAACCTGGCCTCACCTTTGTTGACGAGTTCTGTGAAGACCAGATTTCTATGGTGGCACCTCTCATACTTCATTACACACATTTATTTCCATATCTGTCTTTCCCTAAAACCTGAGGCCCTTCATGTTAGAGGCATTTCTAATTTAACTTTGTGTCTCTAATATTCTCAGCAAATGTGTTAAACAAATAAGTAAATGGACTTTAGTTAACTTTTAGTTATTGGTATTCTAAACTATCAATGGCTTTTATGCTTTAGAATATTATTTGTTCCTATTTTTGCTTTCCTCTTGTAAATGTCCTTTTGAAAATTGCAATCCAACCAGCATGGAACAAGTGAGGAATTATCCAGACCAGAAGAAAGAAGACTTTTCATGGCCAGGTCAGACAATAGTAGCAGCAAATCAATGAAGTTAGCAAATCAATTCCCAGTTAGCAAATCAATGAAGTTTGGAATTACTGAGTCAATTAGGAAAGTGAAGATCCTGAAACAAATGATCTCCTCAGACCAGTGATTCTCAAATTCTAGCATGCTCACCTAACAGATTGTGAAAACCCAGATGGTGGGTCCCCCTATCCAGAAGCTGTGATTCAGTAGGTCCTAGGTGGGAACCAGGAATTTACATTTCTAAGTTGCAGATGATACTAATACTGCTGGTCCAGGGATAACAATTGGCACTAGATGATTGAAACCCAATCTTAGCTTACCTTGTAATCACCTGGAGAGCTTTAAAAATGCTGATGTTTGGGTTCTCCCCAACACTGGTATTTTGATCAATGGGTCTAGATCACAGTCTAGGCATTATGATTTATGAAAATTCAGTCAAGATTGCAACTCAATTGCCTTTGCATGAGGCATGTGTAAAGGCATGCAGGCCTCCCAGCTCTTTAACTTCTCAGTCCCTCCTACCAGTTCTTCACAGTAATGTTTTTAACTATATTTCTCCAGTTTTGTCTCTCTCCACGCATCACAGTTACTTGTTTGCATTTCCACCTTCCTCCCATAATAATGGAGCTCTTTGAAGATCATTTATCTCCCTTACCACCCTAGTACTTAGCTGTTATTAAATGAAGGTTTTTGAATGAATGTTGGACAATGTATTATTCAGATCATGGACTCCTCCCTTTCAGGCAAAAGAACTTCTTACTTCTGACTGTCTCTCCATTTCCACCTAATTGCTGGAGGCCTTTACCTTTACTATAATTTAAAGGTAAAAATCAACTTGGTAAAACCTCATATCATAAATTGCAAAACAACCAAACTATGACCAAACTATTTGAATGGCTTCCCAAAAGAGAACCTAAAACAGAGAGATATATTAAGTGAATTAATTAAGTAAGAAAAAATGAGAATTTTGCTATTATATTACAAGCTCCTGGTTTTACCTAAATGAATGATGAATGATTAAAAAAAAAAAAAAAAAAAAACCTGTAGAAGAGCAAAATGACTTCATGGTAAAACTCTAAGCCCCAGAAGATCCTAGCATCCTTTCTATTCTAAACTTAGCTCAGCCACTGGCCCACCATGTGAATGAGTCACTGCTCTTCCTTGACTTAAATCATCCCTCTTATAAAACTTGTTAAAGAAAGACGTCACTGAAAATTAGATGTTGTAGCTAAGTTTAGCCATCCTTAGGACATAAATATTGTAACTTATGTGTTCAATCATTTTTGTTTCATGACATATTTGGGCAGGTGCTTGAATGTGTGCTTTTATATGTATTGTAGCTAAAGATATATACATTCAGCATATATGTGTGTGTGTGTATATATATATGTATATACATATACATATACATATGGAAGTATCCACAGAAAGCACTTTGTACAGAAACATCCTTGAGCTATTTTAAGAGGCAGCATTATTTTACTGACAAATGTTCAGAATATAGCTCTTGTACTTGCCCCAGCCTAATCTCTATGAATTGACTGTTTTCCTCAGAGAGGCTGTGTATGGGTATATGAGTGTGCATGTTGTAGGATAGACAAAAAGGCCTGCCCTCCTCCATCCCTATCTTCTCCTCAGACAATTTCATTCACAGTAAGTGCCATTCACACTAAGCCACACAGGCAGATGCCACATGGGCTTCCAGTCATCACCGGCACTACCTTTATTTTTCAAGGGCCTTCTTAAGGAGATCATGCATTTTACCTGGATCAGGACTCTGTGTTATCTGCAAAGTTTGTCCATTTAAAATCTGCATGACAAGAGATCAGTTTATCTGATCAACCCACTACCACCCATTATTGTCACTTCTTTGGGATTAGGATCCTGAGAGAATGAGCAAAGGGAAAGCTACATATAGAGAGACTTGAGAAGCCCTGAATCTTGCTTGGGAAGAGGAAATTAGAAACATGAACAGTCCAGCAGCCCCATGAGGGTCTAAACACAAGGGAGCAAGTAGCAGAAGAGAGTACCAGGGACATTGGAAAAATAAGGTAATTATGAACAAAAGACTAACTCTGGCCAGTGACCAAGACTGACTTCTACATGGAAATTTACAGTTTACAGAGAACTTTGTCAACTCATTTGAATCTCATAAAATTCAAGTGAATTAGGTAGTATTTTCATCCTCATTTTATAGAGGTACAATGTGAGATTCAGAAAAACAGTGTTCCACCCAAGGTCACTCAGCTAGTAAATACAGAACTGGGCTGCAAACCATAATCATCAAACTCCAGCAAATCTTCTTGTTATACCTTTCTGTCTAGAGTATCAGGCCAAGCAGTGGCTATGCCAAATGGTCCTGTCCCTTCCAATACACCCAGATGTGGTTATACTCCACTACTGGGTTTCCACTTACTGTGGCCAGAACTGATCCATGCTCCCAACAATACTCCACAGGCTGCTCATATCAGGGAAACTAGTACATACACCCTAAAATATGGGGAAAACAGCTAAAGGGGAAACTTAAGAGGGAGGTAAATATTAAGATATGTAAGGAAGATATCCTGACCCCCTGACCCAGGAGAGTATGTTGCTGACATCACCTTGTGGGTGAAAGGAAGATCTGAGACAACAGAATGTAGGTTTTGGAGAGGCCTCAAGGGTATAGACCCATACCTCAACTACCAAACCCATTTGGTCTTCAAGTCTGTCCATTAGTAGTGAAAAAGAAACATTTTTCATTTCCTTCAGAGACCCATTCCCATGTCCAGTCATCTTTCCTATGAAAAAGGTTCATTTTTGTGTCTAATTTAAATGTTTTCCATTCATTAGTTTTCTTAGGTCTGTTTAAGAAGAGATAATCAGTGCCACTTAAATAATATAAATATTTTAAAGCCTTCTAAGCATCCCTTCAGTATTTCTACTGTAGTAAAACAGCCACATCTCCTTTGAAGTCACCTCATAAGTCCTATTTTTCATGCCTTTAATCAATTCCATTGCTCATCTGTGATCTCTTTCCAATTTTACCACATGCTCCTTAAGATGTGAAGACCAAAACACAGTACCCTGGGGGCAATACTCTAAGGAATAGACTAATAAAAGGCTTGATACCTAGCTCCCAAAAAAAGATCACACAATAAAACTCAGGTCCATCCATGTTCATGCTAAATATCACTAATAAATCACAGCACCACCTTGCTGATTCATTGGACATGTGCTCCATTCAATGCCACTCTCCTGGTGCCCTGCCCTCCCTCCTCAGCTATATCCCTGTGGTCCATGTTGAATGCTCCTGCACATAACCCCATCCTGACCCTTCATGAACAGCATCTCCAAAGAGGAAAGATCCACAGCAGCTCACACATTTAAAATATGACAAGAGGAACCAGTTCTCATTATCACAGATTACTGGAGAGTCACAAAATTTTAGAACAAAAGGAAAGTTTAATCTAGCACCACAATAGGAAAAAAGGAATTCACAATTATGTATAGGTGCTCAATGAAGTCTCTATAGGTACAAATAGCCTAAGAATATTTCTGGGTGATTTATACACTTAGGTCTGTCTATATCAAGAGAATCATTATCCTTCCTTATTTACCAGTTCACATGTTTGATTAGTGAAACAAGCGAAACTGAGAAAACTGGAAATACCTAGAGCTTGTTAGAAAATGTATTGTGGCAGGGCCAGCAATCACTTAACTGTTTTCTCTCATTTTCCCTTTCCACCTGCATATTAAACCAAGCTATTTGCTCCTCACAAAGGGAAACTGCTGCAACCTGAACTTTCCCATTCTTCTCCCTGAAGCAAAACAAGATTGTGTAAGTAAAAGCCCCAGAAATGTTCTGTTCAAAAATGGAAACTAAACTCCCAACAACTAAGATTTAGGCAAACAAGATAATAGCTTCCAGAGTCAGCAGGGCCTGCTGATGTTGCTAGCAGCATCACTAGCACATGTAACTCAATCCTTAACTCTTAATAGAGACGTCCTCACAGCTGACTGCCTCAGGCCTCTGTGCCTGGAGGGGCAGAGGCCCCGCTGGCAAATATTTACTCAGTCTCAGAGCAACCTTTCCAGAGCAGTACTTTTCTTTACTCTGCTGATATAATGCAGCCCTATGGAGACAGTGAAGTAGCAAGCAGTATGTGCCACTAACCCTCCCATAGAATTCAACATGGAGCCTGAGCCACCTCACATTCTCCCAGAATTATTTAGTTCTCTGGAATATTAGCTTGTTGCCTTCATTGCCAGCTGGGTAACCTAAGGTGGTCATTTCAATAGAGAAGAGCTTATAAAACCATTAAAATTATTCTATTATATTCATTTAACAATTGAACCATGTCAATTTCCAAAATAATATAGTAATTTATTAGTTATATTTAGACTGATTACAACACAACGAAGAGGCCCTGGCTGGTGTGGCTCAGTGGATGGAGTGCTGGCCTGTGAACCTAAGGATCGCCAGTTCAATTCCCAGTCAGCACACATGCCTGGGTTGTGGGCCATGTCACAAGTTGGGGGCTCACAGGAGGCAACCACACATTGATGTTTCTGTCCTTCTTTCTCCCTCCCTTCCCCTCTCTCTAAAAATGAATAAATAAAATCTTTAAAAAAAAAGAATGAAGAGATATTTGTGCTCCCATGTTCAGTGCAGCATTTTTCAAAATAGCCAAGAGGTAGAACAACCTAAATGTACATTGACAGATAAACACATAAAGAAACTGTGGTATATACATATAATGGAATACCATTTAGTCATAAAAAAGGAAATCCTGTCATATGCTACAATGTTGATGAACCTTGAGGACATTGTACTAAGTTAATAAAAGCCACAAAAGGACAAATACTGTATGATTCCACTTACATGGGGTTTCTAATGTAGTCAAATACATTAAAGCAGAGAGTAGAATGGTGGTTGCCAGGGGCTGGTAAAAGGGCAAATGAAGAATCTCTATTCAATAAGGATAAAGTCTCAGTCACATAACATGAAAAAGTTCTAGAGATCTGCTGTACAACCTTGTGCGTATAGTAATCTATCCTCTACTGTACGCTTAAAAATCTGAGGGTAGCCCTAGCTGGTGTAGCTCAGTGAATTGAGTGCCAGCCTGCAAACCAAAGGGTTGCCAGTTTAATTCCCACTCAGGGCACATGCCTGGGTTGTGGGCCTGGTCCCCAGTAGGGGGGCAATGAGGAAGCAACCACACAGTAATGTCTCTCTCCCTCTCTTTCTCCCTTCCCTCCCTTCTCTCTAAAAATAAATAATTTTTTTTAAAAAAATGTGAGGGCAGGTCTTATATGATATCTTTTTTAATGCAATAAAAAATCTATTCTCCTATACTTGACGTAAATGGCAAGCTGAATTGACAATAAAATTATGTTCGTGTCAAAACTCATACAGTAAGGATAGAGCATTGAAGAACAAATAAAGATAGTGTCTGGGGTAGGCTCTGGTCAACCCTGCTATATTCAGCATTCTTACATCTAGAATTAGGGCCAGCTTCATAGCCATACAAGCTGTATAGTCACATTGAGCCCCCAGCTCGGAAAAGTCCTGCACTTAATTTAATACTTTGTTCTTGTTGTCTAGAAATTCTTAATAATTTTCAATGGTTTTGCATTTTCATTTTGCATTGGGCTGCACAAATTATGTATCTAATTCTGTTTGCATCTGTTCACATACTGGTCATCCTTACATAGTTCATTCTATGTGACTATAAATTGGTGGTGTCCAATCATTATTATATAATCTGTGCACAATGAGGCAAAGGTTGTAAAATAAGAAAATAAATCAGCACACTGGACATAGACAGCCTGCTAAAGGCAGTTATTTGAACCACATAAAGCAGCTAAACAGGGGTTTGGGACATTTTATATAAAAGAGATTTGGAAATCTCTTACTTTGGACTACCTCTCTCTACCTGATTGGACCTACCCCTGGGCAGAGAGATTAGCTTTGCTTCTCTCCCAAGCATATCTTTGCCCAGGAACTGGTGAGACCTGGGAAGCCATGTTCATCAAACCTCCTTAAGCTTGATATCTTCTGATATCCTTTGCTGAAAAAAAGAAAGATCATTTGTGCTTATGACAATAATGGAAATTTCCACAATATGTAGGTGTCCAAGTGTTCATTTTCACAAATCCTCCAGCTTGATTCTCTGAAGGATTTCTTTGGAGTCATCTAAAGGAACAAAAAAAGAGCCCTGGCTAGTGTGGCTCTGTGGATTGAGTGCCAGCCTGTGAAACAAAGGGTCACCAGTTCAATTCCCAGTCAGGGCACATGCCTGGGTTGCTGGCCAGGTCCCCAGTGGGGGGAATGTGAGAGGCAACCACACATTGATGCTTCTCTCCCTCCTTTTCTCCCTCCGATCCCCTCTCTCTAAAAAAAATAAATAAAATCTTTCAAAAAAACAAAGGAACAAAAGAAGAAAAAGGGTACTTGCAGAGACTTGATTATCCTTGCAGCAATCAGGTGATTAAGTTGCCTATAGTTTTTAGATAACATGAATGAAAAAAAATGAAACTAAGCCTAAAGTCTAAATGATTTTAGTCTACACAGGGGTAATGTGTTAAAAATAACTAAAAATTGGTTATTTTAAAGTCTAATCAAACAAACCCTTACTCCATAAATTTATTGACATTTTTTCCTCCTCTGGGAGGATGCTTTTCATAGTACTGTCAGGAATATAACTAATAATTAAAATACACTAATTGTTAACTTTAAACTGATAAAAAATAAACAAACAGGAGTTCCCTCTTACTACATCTCTAATAAATATACTAGTAAGAACAGAGGATCCTCGCTCCATTACCAATGATAATAGAGGGAAGCATGAACTGATTTTATTTATGGGAAATCTAGAGGCCTTGCTTTGGTAGTTTCAATATCCTTTTTCACCAGCCTCTCCACAAGAATGCCTAGCAATCAGCAAATTAAACTAGCTCACATTTTTGTTTCTTCTCCTTTCTGCTTTCTAATTGAAGCACAATAAATAATCAGGAGACAGAATCTGCAAATAGGATCATCAGCTCCTTACATAATAATGAAAGTTATGTGAGCAAGATGTGTCCCCCTGCAAAATCGCAGTCCCAAGATAGCTTTCATCTAATTAATGCTAAGAGCATCATTTATTTCCCCAGTTCACTGAAGTACTGAGCATATGGTTTCCACAGGCAAGAGTATATAACAGTGAAGAAGTCAGACTTCCTTTCTCTGATCATCCCTATTTACACTCGAAATAGCCAGAAGAGATATTAGCTGAGGCTCATCTAAGAATATCTGCATCTACAAGTGACATGGAAAGTTGCCAGCCATTCAAGAGAATTACATGTCAATTGTTCAAATAACTTTTTTTATCCATTTCTCATCAAAGTTTAAATTTTAAAAACACACATCAGAGATCCAATAGGGCAGAGGAGTAAGTAGAAGCTACACTAATCTCCTCCCAGGAACAAACTGGAATTACAACTAAATTATAGAAAAAAACATCCTGAATAACCGCTGAACACTAGCTGGAGAGAGGCCTTATAACAAAAGATTTATGGGAGAAATCACATCACCACAAGTCTGGTATGTAGAGAGGAGGTGTAAAAGGGCTGGCCGGGCTCCCGCAGGTGGCAGCTAAAGTTCCAGAAGGATATTTCAGTGGCCAGGAGGTTTCCTCTGAGAAGTGTGGGGTCTAAACACCGAGCTGGGTTCTCAGCCTAGAACAACAGAACTGAAAAAAGGAATACAAATAACATCTGCCTGTGAAAAGCACAGGGTTTCACCAGGGATAGACAGCTAGAAATGCAGAAAGCCTCTCAAAGAGCAACCAGAAAATTTTGTTTGCAGCCACTCACCCTGGACTTCAGCAAAGGGAGGGCAGAGTGGACTAGAGCCACTAGAGGAGACTCAGGGCTTGGTGGCTCTGGGGAGAAACCTGCAGGATCAGCTACCAGGATACCTGTGCTCAGTCATTCCTCATATTGCAGAAGCCATCTTTCTAACAGAGCATCCCTCTCCAAGTGGCATCCACCTGAGGGGACTCCTTTCACCCCATATTGTGGAGCTTAAGCCAGGCTGCAGAAGAGTATAGCTGGAGGCAATTCAGTGTTTAAGCTTAAAAGAAAGCCTGCTGGTGAATGTGGACCGCTGGGAGCTCTGAGACTTTAGCTGACTCACCCTGGAGCCCAGTGCAGGTAAATGACAGCCTTGCTGTGCAGCCTAGTGTTTTCTGCACACACCCAGGTCCGGCAGAGGTAGCCACAAGCTGTGGATCACTGAAAGCTCCAAACAGGTTCCCCAGGGCAAGTCACAGGCAGTGTATGACATAGGCCTCAACCAGAGTCTTTGCAGATCTACCTAATACACAGAAACAAACACAAAGAGGCAGCCAAAAATGGGAAGACAAAGAAACAGACTCCAAATGAAAGAACAAGAGAATTCTCCAGAAGAACTAAATAAAATGGAGGCAAGCAATTTATCAAAAATAGAGTTAATGACTAAAAGGATACTCAACAGCATGAAAAAAAAAACATAGAAACAATAAAAAAGGACCAGTTGGAAATAAAGAATGTAACATCTGAAATAGATAATACACTGGAAAAAATAAATAGCAGGCTAGATGATGCAGAGAATCTAATCAGTGGTTTGAAAGACAAGGTAGAAAAAAACAACAAGCAAAGCATCAAAAAGGAAAAAGAATTTTAAAAAATGAGGAGAGTTTAAGAAACCTTTCAGACAACATGAAGCTTAACAATATCCACATAATGAGAATACCAGAAGGAGGAGTGAACAAGGGGTCAAGAACCTATTTGAAGAAATAGACTGACAGACTGGTACAACCACTATGGAAAACAGTATGGAATTTCCTCAGAAAACTAAAAATGGATCTGCCCTTTGACCCAGCAATTCCACTGCTGGGATTATACCTTAAGAACCCTGAAAACACCAATCCAAAAGAACCTATGCACCTCAATGTTCATAGCAGCACAATTTACAATAGCCAAGTGCTAGGAGCAACCTAAGTGCCCATCAGCAAATGAATGAATAAAAAAACTATAGTACATTTACATAATGGAATTCTATGCAGCAGAGAGAAAGGAGTTCCTACCCTTTGTGACAACATGGATGGAACTGGAAAGCATTATGCTAAATGAAATAAGCCAGGCGGTAAGGGACAAATACCATATGATCTCACTTTTAACTGGAACATAATCAACAAAAGAAAAGAGCAAACAAAATATAACCAGAGACATTGAAATTAAGAACAATCTAACAATAGCCAGAGGGGAGAGGGGAGGGTACAGTGTGGGGAAGTGTTTTCAGGGACTACTATAAAGGACACATGGACAAACCAAGGGGTAGGTTGGAAGCAAGGGAGGGAGGTAGTTTTGGCTGGGGTGTGGGGAGCAGTGGTGGGTAATGCAGACAACTGTAAATGAACAACAATAAAGTAAATAAATAAATAAATAAAATAAAGATCATCCTAGACAAGAAAAAGCTAAAGGAGATTTCTAACACAAAACCAGTACTGTAACAATGTTAAAGGGTTTGCTTTAAGAAGAAGAAGGAAAAAAAAGAGGAAAATAGTTTAAAAATAAAATGGCAATAAATACATATCTATCAATAATCACTTTAAATGTAAATGGCTTAGATACTCCAACTGAAAGACATAGCGTAGCTGAATGGATAAGCAAACAAAACCCATATGCTGTCTCCAAGAGACCCACCTCAGATCTAAAGTTACACACTGTCTAAAAGTAAAGGAGTAGAAAAAGATATTTCATGCAAATGGAAAGGGAAAATAAGCTACGATGGCAGTACTTATATCTGATCAAACAGACTTTAAAATCAAGGCTATAGTAAGTGACAAAGAACACTACATAATAATAAAAGGACAAATCCAATAAAAGGATATAACTCGTACACATTTATGTACCCCACATGGGAGCACCTAATTATGTAAAGCAAACTTTGGTGGACATAAAGGGAGAGTTCAACAGAAATACAGTCATAGTAGGGGATTTTAAGACCCCATTGACTTTAATGGGGTCTTAAATCAACAAGGAGACGGTAGCCTTAAATGACACACTACATCAAATGGATTTAATTGATGTCCACAGAACATTTCATCCCAAAGCAGCAGAATATACATATTTTTCAAGTGAACATGCAACATGTTCTAGGATAGACCACATATTAGGAAACAAAACAAGTCTCAACAAATTTAAGAAGACTAAAATCATATCAAGCATCTTCACTGACTGCAATGCTATGAAACTAGAAATCAGCCACAAGAAGAAAACTAAAACATACACAAAGACATGGAAGATACCTTGAAAAGAGTGAAAATGAGAACACAACAATTCAAAATCTGTGGGATACAAGGAAAGCAATTATAAGAGGGAAATTCACGTCAATACAGGCCTATCTCAAGAAATAAGAAAAAGCTCAAATAAACAATCTAATTTTACACTTAAAGGAAGTTGAAAAAGAACAACAAACAAATCCCAAAGTAAGTAGAAGGAAGGAAATAATAAACATCAAAGTAGAAATTAATGAAATAGAGGCTAAAATAAAATACAACAGATCAATGAATCCAAGAGCTACATCTTTGTAATGATAAACAAAATAGACAAACTTTTAACAGACGTATCAAGAAAAAAGCAAGATGACCCCACAAAAAGAATCAGAAATAAAATAGCAAAAGTTACAACTAACACCAACAAAATACAAAGGATTGCAAGAAAATATTAATAACAACAATATGCCAACAAGTCAGACAACCTGGAAGAAATAGATATTTAGAAACATACCACCTTTCAAAATTAAATTAGGAAGAATCAGATAATCTGAATATACAAATTACACCTACTGAAATTGAAGCAGTAATCAAAAAACTCCCAACAGATTTCCAGTAAACAGCCTAGGTAAACATGGCTTACCCCATCTCACAGCCATATAAAATTACAACTAAAATATAGAACAACCATCACTCAGAACCATCAGAAATTGAGTTGAATGGAAGTCTGACAACTATGGAATTACAGAAACCACATCCATCCAGTCTAGTAGGAGGGACTGACATGAGGAATGGGCTGGTCCCACATCCATGTATGGTAGATAAAAATTCAGGATGGATAACTCATGAGCAGAAAGCCCAAGCCCCACACCAGGCCCTCCAGTCCAGGATCCCAGTGACAGGAAGATTACTCCCCATAACTCTTGCATGCAAAAACCACAGGGGATTGAGTGAGTGGAAGAAACTTTTGGAGTCCCAAGCAAGTCCTCTGAAATAACCCACAACAAACTTACTCAGACTCAATCACTCTGAGCTCCAGCACCAGAGTAGCAGCTTGAAAGCCACCAGTGGCATACAGGGAGAAACTAAAGTATCTGGAATCAAAGTGAGAGCTGGGGTATAAAGGGGCAGGCAGAGGCCATTGCCCTTTTTCTGATCCCCCCCCTGACTGAGCCACAGAGCCAACAGGTTGGTGCCATATCTGAGATTCCATCAACCTGACAAACACTGCCCCACCCTGGAGATACCCAGTTACTCCATCCCACCAAACTTACGGGCCCAACCAAGCTGCCTTCCTATATGAATGGCTGGTCTTGGCTCATACTTCACAACTTCCTACATCCTCTCAAACAAGCAACAGCTGGCCCCGGTGAGCCACCATCCCCTAATACCATGGCCCAGCGCTAGCCACAGCCAGCATAGATTCACACGTTTGCTTCACCTGGGAATCTCCAAGGCCAGCACAAGTAGCAGCCATCTCAGATTGCTTTATAGCTCAGACAGGGTGGCCCTGGCAAAGCCCTGGTGGGGGCTGACCTTGGCCTTCATCACCTGGGAAACCCCAGAGCCTGTACATCCAGTGGACAGCTACAGACTTTGTCAGAGAAACACTACCCTGCCCCCTACGCAGTGTCCTCCATGGACGTTGGAAGCGGGTGGAGAGTGAGCACAGCCAGTCCTTGCAGCTGACTGGCCTGGGTAAATACCTCCCATTGACATGCCAACAGCAATTACATCCACATGGCTCAGTTACAAGAGGAGGATATATTCAGCCCACACAAAGGGCCCACCTCAAGTACCCAGCTTGGGTGATAGGGAAGGCTGTGTCACTAGACCCTACAGGACATGTACTACATTAGGCCATGCTACCAAGACAGGGAGTCATAGCAGCTCTACGTAATAAATAGAAACAAACACAGGGAGGCTGCCAAAATGAGTAAAGAAATATGACCCAAATGCTCAAAACTCCAGGAAAAGAACTAAACAAAATAGAGACTTATCAGATGCAAAGTTCAAAATACTAGTTTTAAGTATGCTCAAGGAATTCAGTGAGGACCTTAATAGCATAAAAAAGATCCAGGCAGTAATGAAAGATACACTAATTGAAATTAAGAATAATTTACAGGGAAATAACAGTAGAGCAGATGAAGCTGAAAATCAAATCAATAATTTGAAACATTAGGAAACAAAAGCCACCAATCAGAAAAACAAGAAAGAAAAAGAATCAAAAACAATGAGGATAGTGTAAGCAGTCTGTGGCACAACTTCAAGCGTTCCAACATTCACATCATAATGGTGCCAGAAGGAGAACAGAAAGAGCAAGAAATTGGAAATCTATTTGAAACAATAGTGAAATAAAACTTCCTAATTTGGTGAAGGAAATAGATGTACAAGTCTGGGAAGCACAGAGAGTCCCAAACAACATGGTTGCAAAGAGGCCCATTCCAAGACACATCATAACTAAAATGCTGAAAGTTAAGAATTAAAGAGAGAATCTTAAAGGCTGCAAGAGAAAAGAAGTTAGTTCCCTACAGAGGCATTCCCATAAGACTTTCAGCTGATTTTTCAAGAGAAACTTTTCAAGCTAGAAGGGATTGGCAAATAAATAAATAAAATAAATAAATAAATAAATAAACAAACAAATAAATATTCAAAGTTGTGAAAAGCAGGCACCTACAGCCAAGATTGCTCTACCCTGCAAAGCTATCATTTAGAATCAAAGGGCAGATAAAGAGCTTCCCAGACAAGAAAAAAACTAAAGGAGTTCATCATCACCAAACCATTATTACATGAAATGTTAAAGAGACTTATTTAAGAAAAAGATCAAAACTATGAACAATAAAATGGCAATAAATACATATCTCTCAACAATTGAATCTAAAAAAAAGAAACTAAGCAAACAATAAGGACAGAGACAGAAACATGAATACAAATAGCATTTTGATGGTTGTCTGATGGGAGGCGTGTGGGGAAATGGGTGAAGAGATGAGGGAAAGAAGTACAAATAGGTAGTTACAGAATAGCTGTGTGAATATAAAGTACAGTATAGGAAATGGAGTAGCAAATAAACTTACATATAACCCAAAGATATGAACAATGGCATGAGGGAGTGGGCTTGCTGGGTGGAGGGAGGCCAAGAGAGAATAACTGGACAACAGTAATAGCATAATCAATAGAATAAATAGAATATAATAATAAAAAATAAAAATCTTTCCAAAACTGATTAAAAAAAAAAAAAAACTCCCAACAAACAAAAGCCCAGAACTGGAGGGCTTCACACATAAACTTTACAAAAATTCTGAGAACTAGCACCTCTCCTTCTCAAAGTATTTCAAAAATTCCATCAAGGAACATGTATGAAGGATATATGGACAAAGCCAGAGAGGGTAAGTTGAAGGGTGGGAAGCAGGGATGGGTGGGGTCGGGGTGCATGGTGGGGTGAAAATGGAAACAACTGTACTTGAACAACAATTTTAAAAAATTTATCACCAAAAAAATGTTTCTAACATCTTAAAAAAAAATCAAGAAGCAGGAAGACACCAAAGCTCATTTTAAAAGGCCAACATTATCCGAATTATAAAACCAGATAAAGATACTACAAAGAAATAAAATTATAGGCCAATATCCCTGGTGAACATAGAAGCTAAAATCTTCAACAAAATATTAGCAAACCAATACTGCGAAACATAAAAAAGATCATACACCATGACCAAGTGAGATTTATTCCAGAAATGCAACACTGGTACAATGTTCACAAATCAATAAACGTGATACACCATATAAACAAAATGAAAGATAAAAACCACATAATCATATTAACAAATACAGAAAAGTGATAAAATCCAATATTTATTTATGATAAAAACTCTCAGCAAAGTGAAAGTAGAGAGAACATATGTAAACATATAAAGGCCATATGACAATCCCACTGCCAGCATCATAGTAAACAGGCACAAGTGTTCCCCTTAAAGTTGGGAACAAGTAAGATGTCCTCCTTCACCTCTCTTACTCAACACAGTACTGGAAGCCCAGGCCACAGCAATCAGACAAGAAGAAATAAAAGGCATCCAAATTAGAAAGGAAGAAAACTGTTTTTATTTGCAGATGACATGATATTGTATGTAAAAACTCTAAAGATTCCATCCTTGCTGCTCAGGAGACAGAGCACCAGCCTGCAAACCAAAGGGTCACTGGTTCAATTCCTAGTCAGGACACATGCTTGTGTTGCAGGCCAGGTTCCCAGTAGGGGACATGGGAGACACATTGATGTTCCCAGTAGGGGGTGAAACACATTGATGTTTCTTTCCATCTTTTTCTCCCTCCCTTCCCCTCTCTCTAAAAATAAATAAATAAAATCTTTTTTAAAAAAGAAACCCTAAAGATTCCACCAAGAAACTACTAGAACTGATCAATGAACTCAGTAAAGTAGCAGTATACAAAATTAATATCCAGAAATTAGTTGTATTTTCACATGCCAATAATGAACTATCAGAAAGAGAAATTAAGAAAACAATCCCATTCACAATTGCTTCAAAAAGCATAAAATGCCTAGGAATCACTCTAACCACGGATGTAAAAGACTTCTACTTGGAATATTATAAAACGCTAAAGAAAGAAATTGAAGAAGAGACAAATAAGTGAAAGCACATACCACGTTGATGAATAGGAAGACTTAACATCATTAAAATACCCATGCTACCCAAAGCAATCTATAGACTCAATGTAATTCTTATCAAGATTCCAATGATGCATTTTACAGAACTAGAAGAAATATGTCCAAAATTTATATGGAACCACAAAAGGACCTGCATACCAACAGCAATCCTGAGAAAGAAGAACAAAGTTAAAGGAATCCTATGTAGTATTAAACTATACTATTAGGCCATAGTGATCAAAACGGTATGGTACTAACATAAAAACAGACACATAAATCAATGGAACAGAATAGAGATTCCAGAAATAAACCCACCCTTTTAGAGTCAATTAATATTTGATAGAGGAAGCAAGCACATACAATGGGATAAAGGCAGTTTATTCAATAAATGGTGTTGGGAAAATTGAACCGATATGTGCAGAAAAATGAAACTAGACCACCTTCTTAAGCCACACACAAGAATAAATTCAAAATGGATTAAAGACTTAAATGATAGACCAAACCATAAAAAATCCTAGAAGAAAACATAGGCAGCAAAATCTCAGACATTGCTTGTAGTAATATTTTATCTGATATATTTCCTCAGGGAAGGAAAATAAAAGAAGAAATAAACAAATGAGACTACCTCAAACTAAAAAGTGTTTGCATAGCAAAGAAAAATATCCACAAAATAAAAAGACAACCCACAGAATGGGAGAACATATTTGTCAATACATGTGATAAGAGGTTAATATCACCAAAATTTATAAAGAAATTATAAGACTCAACACCAAAAAACAAACAATCCAATTTAAAAATGGTCAAAGGACCTGAATAGACACTTCTCCAAAGAGGACATACAGATGGCCAATAGACATATGAAAAGATACTCAACATCACTAATCATCAGAGAAATGCAAATTAAAATCACAATGAGATATCACTTCACACTGGTCAGAATGGCATCATCGATAAATTAACAAACAAGTACTGGCAAGGATGTGGAGAAAGTGGAACTCTTTTGCACTGTTGGTGGGAATGCAGTTTGGTGCAGCCACTGTGGAAAGTAGTATGGAGAATCCTCAAAAAATTAAAAATGGAACTGCCTTTTGACCCAGCATTCTCACTTCTGGGAATAAATCCAAAGAAACTCAAAACACTAATTTGAAAGAACATAAGCACCCCTATGTTTACTGCAGTGTTATTTACAATCACCAATATATGGAAGAAGTCCAAGTATCCATCAGTAGATGGGTGAATAAAACAACTGCGGGACATTTACACAGTGGAATACCAGTCAGCCATAAAAAAGAAGAAAATTGTACCCTTTGTGACAGCATGGGTGGACCTGGACAACATTATGCTAAGTGAAATAAGCGAGTCAGAGAAAGCCAAATACCATATGATTTCATTCATATGTGGAATCTAATGAACAAACTGAACTAACAAGCAAAATAAAGGCAAACTCATAGATAGAGAGCAGGTTGATAGCTATGCAGGGTTGGGTGGGTGCAGTTAGAGGGTAGAGGGATGAAGCAAAAGGAAAAAGGATTCATGAACATGGACAACAGTGTGGTAATTACAGGGGGTGGAGGATATAAGGGGGATGTAAGGGGGATAAGTGGTAAAGGAAAAACCACAGTAAACCAAAAAAAAAGTAAAAAGCATTCCATTTTAGCTGAGAGCCATATCTTCATAGGGAGTATTAATTTCAAGAAGGGAATGCTTGACAATATTTTCAGCGGTTGTATCATAGGCTTTTGAGAAATGAGATTGTTAAGCTGTAGCTCTTCAAATCACTGAAGACTGTAGGATTTGGAAAGTAGACACTTGTGAAGGATGGAGGTAGAATATCATTTTTTTTTTATTATACTCTTTGTTCTTTAAATTATGTCAGCCAAGCCAGACCTTTGGAACCTGTAATGGATAATGGAATGCTCTTTTTCCTATTGATAAAAAGTTATTTCTTGGTGAATGTGTGTATGTACAGTAGTCCTCCCTTAACTTCAGTTTTGCTTTCCATGGTTTATTTAACTGTAGTCAACTGTGCTCCACAGATATTAAATGGAAAATTCCAGAAATAAACAATTAACAAGTTTAAATGTCTAAACCAAAAAAACACAAGTCAGTGCACAAGGTCAAATATATTTCAGCAACTCCAAGGAATTTTGGTTCTAAATTGGTGGGCTATGTTTTCTTAGAAAACATATTCATTTAGTCAATCTACAAGTTTTAGTGAATACCCACTATACGCAAGTTCTATGTTACTGTTCCCATCTGTCACCTGCATAAGATTTATCACCTGCTTAGGTCAGAAGAGAATAAGAAAACCAAGAGGCAAATAATCCAGCAGCACTTACACAACCTCAGCACACAAACACTTTAGGTACTCAAAGCAGTAAGTTTGATTCAGTCATTCCAAAGATACTTTTTGCTGCCCAGATCAAAAAGTGAAATGCTAAGTGAAATAAGCGAGACAAAATCCTTCATGTAATACCTTAAACTACTTTTTCTAATATATATGTGGAGAATGATTATTCACCAACTTGTATGGAATTAATTTCAATTCAACAAATAGTGATTGACTGCCCAATACATAGTAGAAACTACAAGCCCTAAGGATTGGAAGGTGAATAATTATGGCCCTTATGTTCTCAATCTATTAGCAAAAACATATATGCAACTAAGTACTATACTAGTAGTGTGAAGAAATGCTACAGGAAATGCTATCAGGAAAACAAAGAAAGGAGCTGATTCTTCCTTGAAAGACTAGTGGCAATTTTTAAAAGGGTAGAAGAGCATTCTAGAAAAAGGGAGCCAAAAATAGAAGGTGATAAATGAAGAAAGAAAGGTAGACTGAAGGAAAATTAGTAAAGGCACATTAAAGACTTGAGACTCCATCCAATGGGCTACAGGAAATCATAAAAATTTTTCAAGCCACCACAGGGAGATAACATGACCACGGTGTTATTTTAGATAAATCATTCTGGAGGCAGAGGACAATGAGTAGGAGGGAATAGCTAGAGCCCAAGTGTTAGGAAGCTATTGTGAAAACATCACAAGATTTCATAAATGTAGAGTTCTGAGGAAAATAGGATTGAAAAAACCTTAAGACCTAGTAGCTAATTAAATAATAAAGAAAAAAAGGGGAATACTACTCTAAAGCATTTAGATTGGGTAGCATGGTGGATAGCAATGTCAAAAACAGAAAGAAGGAATAAATGTAAATAATGATTTCACGTGGGAACATACTGAGCTTAGGTGCTCAAGGGTCTTGGACATCCAAATAAATATGTCAATTGGACACTTGAACTCTGTCACAAGGACTGTAGATTGGGAGCCATCAAACCTTCATAGGTGTAATCATCTAAGATAAAAGTATAACCTTAGGAGCAGGGCAGAAGGACAAAACTTGAGGCCATTCACATTTGTAAAGGAAAAGGGGGCAATGTAAAAGATTGGGGAAAAAGCAGACAAATATGGGGGGAAGGAAAACAGAGTTGAGTCCCTAGAACCAAGTGAAAGAAAGTTTTAAGAATGAAGGAGATGCCTTAAAGAGATACCATAGAATGGAGACCATTAAAGATACTGGTTTTGGAAAATATGGAACAGTTGAATATGAAGAAATTTCAATAAAGTTTTAGGGGAAATGCAGATAGCAAGGAATTTGTGGGAATTTGAAGTGAAAAAAGAACATGTAAAGGTAGAAGGAAACAAACTGGGGAAGTTTTATTCTGTTTTTTGTTTGTTTCTTTGTTTTCATTTTTGTTTTTATTTTTTGTTGTTGATTTGGGAGGGTGTTTTTTGTTTTTGTTTTTTGTTTTGTTTTGTTTTTTTCCAGAAAATGGAAAGCCAAGTCAACAATGAAGTAAAAAGGCCAGGTGGACTGAGGAACTTGAAGAGTGAAGGGAACAAGTTCAGGAAATGGAAAAGAGAACTAATTAGAAGTGCATTATTAGAAGTTAATGCATTATAAACCAACAGACATAAGTAATCACAAATTTATACTCGAGCGGGATCAAAACAAATCCAAGATTTTTCCAATGGCTCTCAGCAACCAGGAAAAAACACATGGTTGACTTGATTCAAGTTTAATAAGTGTTAAGGTGAATGTGGCAAAAACAGCCATGAACTGAAAGTATTCAGGGGCCCAGGGAGCACCATTACAATGACCCAGAGAAATAGTAAAGGGGTAAAAAGGTGGGTAGCCTGGGAAAATTGAGGATAGAGCATCAGAAGACTGCAGTGAGTCTCCATTGAGTTTTGTCTTTTTAAAGATTTTTTTGAACAGTTCCAGGTTTATAACACAATTGAGAGGAAGGTATAGAGATTTCCCATAATCTCTTACCATCTTCCATGCATAGCCTCTCTCATTATCAACATCACTTATCAGAATAGTGTACCTTAGGGTTCACTCTTGGTGTTGTACAAGTTGGCCCTTGAAAAATACAGTTGTCAGACTGTTAGTGGCATCAAGACTATATAGATGAAAGTCCCACATAACTTTTGACTCTGCAGTCAGCCCTTCACATTCACAGATTCAACCAACCACAAATCAAAAACAGTATTTTCGTTACTCAGTTGGCAATTCATGGTTGTGAAATTGTGGTTGGGAACACAAAAATACCATTTTTGATAAGAGGTTAGTTGACTCTGTGAACGTAATTCCCACCTATACAAATTGCTAACTGTATTTATTGAAAAAAAAAAAGCACATACACAGTTCAGACCTGTGTTATTCAAGAGTCAACTGTACATGGGATTGCACAAAAGTGTAATAATATATCCATTATTATAATATACGGAGTATTTTCATTGCCCTAAAAATCCCCTCCACTCTGCCTGTTTAACTATTCCTTTTTCCCTCCCCACCCCTGACAACCACTGATCCTTTTATTGTCTCCACAGTTTTCCTTTTCCAAAATATCATATACTTTGTATCATACCATATATATAGTTTTTATGCATTGGCTCATCTCACTTAGTAATATGCATTTAAGTGTCCTCTATGGCTTTTCATAGTTTGATAGTTCCTTTCTTTTTAATGTTGCATAATATTCCATTGTTTGGATGTATCACAGTTTATTTATCCATTTGTGTACTAAAGGATATCTTGGCTGCTCCCAAGTTTTGCAAATGATGAGTAAAACATCGGCGTGCAAGATTTATGTGAACATAAGTTTTCAACTCCTTTGGATAAATTCCAAAGAGCCTGATTGCTTGATCTTGTGGTAAGAGTATGTTTACTTTTGCAAGAAACAACTAAACTGTCTTCCAGAGTGGATCTTTACTGAGTTTTATTACAAGTTTCTTCAGTGCAGAAAATAGCAAAAAAATAATAATTTTAAATCAGAGCAGAGCAGTTTTAAGCCACTAGTGGTTCAAAGAAGTAGTATAGTTGATTGCAAAGACAGTCAAGGCTACTCAAAGGATATTTCTTATATAATAAAAGCAGTTGCTAGGGTTCCCTTATAAATGTTTTATAATATTTAAGTATTGAAACATTAAATAAAATTTTAGTAAAGGATATGAAGTCTTTGGAACACTGACTGGGGCAATGGAAATTTTAACACTTCCTGTTCCTTGGAATCTCTGCAAACCAGTGTTAACACTCTCTTCTATTTCTTAAGAAAAGATACTAGGCCAGTTTGAGTTTGGTTTTCTATTACTTGAAACACAGATCCTGACTGATATTACAAACACCAAACACAAAAATTGGCTTAAGCAATGAAGGGGATTTATTGGCTTATTTAATGGGAAAGTTCAACAATACTTCAAGCTTCAGGGCTGGTTTGATTCAAGGGCTCAGTGATGTTGTCAAGGACATGTTTCTTCCTGTGCATCCTGTCTGTCTCATGTTATCAGTTCCACTGCAAGACTAGCTTCTTATGTAGTGTGTTGCATTAAACATTCAGAAGGAAAGAAGAACTCATTTTCCAGAAGCTTCCAGAAAAAAATTTTTTTCTCTAATCCTTCTATCATAAAAGGGACCACATGACAAGTCCTGAACTGTGGTTAGGGAGTATAATTATCCTGATTAGTTATAGCTAGTAATTGATTAGTGTCTCATAAAAGCCATGTACTGCAGGAGGGACATGTGGCCAAGAGAGCAAAAATCGGGATAATTCATAAAAGAAGAGGAAATGTGCACAGACACACATCATACTATATATTTCCTTTTAGGGTAATAGGTAATATTCTTCCCTGAATTAGGATTCTGTAATATATATCAAAGATATATAGCTAAGAAGAAAATAGACCAGATGACATCACCTATATATAATGCCCTACTGTTGTTAAAAAAGATTGTTCATTATGTCCTTTTTCCTGTCTATGAACTCATGTTTCAAATTATATTTCTGTTGATGGGAGAAGTTTCTTTGGCAGCTGCCGATAGATAACTGTTCTGTAAATTATCACTTTGAGGGCAGTTCATTCCCAGTCTGCATCTCAAAAAAACCCTCTTCCTTTATTCTAGAAAAGGTATTACTGTCTTGAGGCATAAGGTGAATTCTCTTTAGTTTGAAAATACAATCCTTCTTTACCAGAATGAAAAAATACAGGCCAAGTGGCCTGAGTCTATTGCAGCATTTTGCCTATATGTGAATTTAAAGTTCATTTTCTCTTATGATAGAACACACCTAAGTAATTTGATATTCTTTTCTATGTAGCTTTTCTTGGAGGGAGAGCTAGTTTGATTCATGATGCACATCTAATTAATATGTTAATTTCACTTCCTGTGTATGCTTTGTAGCTGTCCTATTAGAATAAGGGGGAAATGTCATAGTGAATTCTGCAGGTCCTTTGGTTATTTCAATCACTCAGAACGCTCTTAGAAGTGTGTTGGGCGTTAAAGTGCAATATATTATCTATGCCTTTCAGGAGGCCATCTAGCTAGGGAAATGAGCCATGCACTTTCAAAATAGTTAAGGAAAAGGACAGAGCACCGTGGAACTAAAGATCACAAGTAATGCTACAGGAAAAGGTCACAGGAAAAGAGTATGAGGATGGTGGCGGGGAATGAAGATATGGTCACTCTGGGAGGCTGAGGAGGATCCCTGGAAAAGGAGGACTTGAATTGTACCTTACAAAATGTTTAGGTGGGTAGAGAAAGGACATTCTGAGCATGCATGAATTGTTGACAGACCCAAGATGAAAAGAAGCATTTGAGCTTCAAAGACTAATAAGAACCTCTCCTGAAGAAGTGGGATCCATGCTGGGGAATAGTGGAAGGTAAGATAGGCTACAAAGTGGGGCCAAAGTATGAAGAACTTTGAACCCTGTGACAATGGAAGTTCCCCTGGAACATGTGCTAAGAGAGATATAATAAGGAGGAGCTAACACAGCCTGGTTGAAGGGAGAATAACCCAGGGCAGGCTGACCAGTTACAAACCAATGTCGGGAGCCAGTGGTGAGGCCATGAGCAGCAGCAAGAGGAACAAGCATTTCCCTTCTTCAAAAGAGGGTGATAAAAAAAGGGAAGAACTCAAACTTGATCTTGGTTCCCAATCTTGTAATGGTGTGAGCAGGGCTGAGTTTGAGGTCACAGTTGGGCACCAAGTGAAATCATCTTGTTAACAGTTGGGGGGATACACTCAAGCCAAATGTGGATGTAATGCGATTGGAAGTGGACTTCTGGTTCCGCAGAATTACTGCCAGCTAGCTGCATGATTTTTCTCTATTATTTCTGTAGTCTCTCAGTCATGTGATTGAATTTTCTAGATGCTACTTATAGGATCACTCTCATTCCAGAAACTTCTTTGACATTTCCAACCAGAACATGTAAGTAAAATGGTGCTAACTATGGCCTTAGTGACCTAAAGGAAATATTGCAATTTTCAAAAAACCTAATATCCATACCAGAAACACATGGCTCCTTGGTGTATTTATTACTGTGTACAGGCAGCATGACCTGTTGCTTATTTAATATGGTGAAAAAAACACCGAGTGCCAGCACACCTCTGTGTGCCTACATAGATCCCCAAATTCTAAATCTATGCAGTCTCAGACTTCATTCCATGTTAATCTAAGGTTTGTATTTAAAATGAAGATTCACTAGTTCTATTAGAGCCCTAAAATCTGCACTGTAAACAAGCCCCCCAGGTGATTCTGTTGCAGAAAAATATTCTTTGGAAAAGTACTACTTTAACTTCCAGGTGTTAGTTAAATTCTCTCAACCACCATTCCTCACCCATTTTAGGTGTCCAATAAATTGTATCATATTGATGAATGTATTCCCAGCCCTTACAGCCTTATGACACATATTGTAACCTCTTGGATACCTAAACATATCAAACCTTCCAAGGAAAAACCATCATTTTAGTTATCCCAGATAAAGAATAGTCAGTTGCTGCAGACGTGAACTTGACTTGAAGTCAGCCAAGCCTGGGACTTATCTCTGCTTTCTGGACAAGTCATTAGCCCCAACCAAAAAAAAAACTATCTTCATTTTTTTCATTTAACCACACTAGCACACTACATGCAGAGGTGGGCAAAAGTAGGTTTACAGTTGTGAGTATGCAAAAACAGTTTATTTTTGTATTATTACTTAATAATTATTATATTATTTTCCATATGAACAACTATAAACCTACTTTTGCTGCACACTGTACACATCCTTGGGAGGGGGAATTAAAGATGAAGAAAAACTCCTTATCTCATAAAACACCAATGTAAATATGAGTTGTACTGTGTCCATTTAATTTTCTACAAATGGGATCATAAGCTCCTCCCTACATGATTCTGGGCCTTAAATACCGAGCTAAGTTCTGAACATAGTTTTTGAATCCTGCTGATCTTTTGATCCTTGCTGGTCCTTTAATACTATTGTGACATATTTATTCATTTATTAATTGACTGCATTAATTTTAAAATGAAAATCCAGCCATTTAAATTAAATGATACATGACTTATTATAAGTGACCTTCAATACAAAAATTTTTAATACAGAAATCATCAAAAACTTCAAAAATAAATACCACTAAGAAATTTATAAAAATTTTATATGAAGGCTTTGCTTTAAAGTTTGTTAATATAAATAAAACAATTCTTCCTGGAGTGGAGTCATGTGAGTTCTTTATATATTTTGGAGATCAAACTCTATGATCTCACCTATAAGTGGAACCTAATCAATGAACAAATAATCAAGCAAAATATAACCCCAGAGACATTGAAATTAAGAACAAATTGACAGTAACCAGAGGGAAGGGGATAATGAGGGTAAAGGGGGGTTTTCAGGAACAACTACAAAGGACACACAGACAAAACCAAAGGTGGGAAGGATCAAGGGTGGGGAGTGGGGATGGCTGGATGGGAGAGCAGTGGTGAGCAGGAAAATGGAGACAACTGTACTTGAACAACAATAAAAAATGTGGAAAAAATAATAAATAAATAAATAAATTCACAAATGACTTTTCACATTTTGTCCTAGGCTTCAAAGCATACTTTCTTTCAAATGTATTTAATTAACTCTGCTTATTCATGTTCGTTTTTCCTTTTTCCCTGTCCAACGCATTTTAAATAGAAATAGTTGTCGTAGGTCTCTAAACATATTTTTAAACCTCCAAAACTGATTGTTTAAATCATTTTATACAGGATTTTACTGAGTCCAATTTAGTCTGAAGAGTAACTAACAAAAAAAACAATGTTAGACTGTCTTTTAGAAATGTAACTAATACCCAGGTACTCTCTTACACTACTGGATAGTAACTTTTTAAAATACTGAACAATGTATATAAATACTAGGGGACAGAAATTCATCTAAGTTGTGCATCCTATAAATGTCCCAACATTCATGCCCACTCATAAGCTTAGTATCTTCTCAGGCATCTTCTCTGAGTAGCTGCTTTATCTGTTTAGTGGAATCCAATAACCCATCAAGCAGATATTAAAGCACATTTATGAAAATACATGGATGCTTAGATAGATATATATTCCAGACATGAAAATCCTTATGGTTGGTAAAGAAAATATAATACTTTAAGAGATTTAAAGTAGTTATTTCCTGATCTCTTTTTTCTCCAAACATTAGACGAAGTTGCATTGTTTACAAAAATTTATTCATACAAATTTTACACACTTTATATAACAGTTATCAAAGTCCTAGTTATAGATATCATGTGTGTAATAATAATACTTGGTTAAGATGTTTTTTATAATCATTTGCACACAAAATAAGAGCTTCAAGACTAACATCTACCTAAATTATCACTATATATCATTAATCTGCTCCAGGTTAGTAAGGCTCTTGGCATTTCTAAAAAGTATACAAAAGATTAAACTGGATGATCACTGTGAATGCTTGCAACTAGCCACGAAAACACTAAATTAGACTTCATAAATAAAAGGTTAACTAGAGCCCTATTTCACCACTAACAGCTGACACAAATACAGAAAACTCTGCCCAATATCCAAGAAACAAATAATTAAGACTAAAATGCAAGCCGATGTGTTGCAGCATTGTAGGGCCACTAAATAGCCATCTGTGATTCGTGGCGATTTAAAAGGCGAAGAAAGGCACTACAGCTGCAAACTGCGTCCCCATGTCACATTGCCTGAGGAGACTGCAGAATTAAAGAAAGATTGATCCTGTGCACAGGACTCAGGCATAGATCGAATGCCTCTGTGCTTTCACTGTTTGCAATGTGATCTCCTGGCAGCATCCATCCCGCCTGGGAATGCAAATCCAATTCTGTTTTCTTTGATTTATGACTTCATACTGATAAAATCCGTAAAGAAAACGGAAAGGTCCTTTAAACTTCACAAGCTAATGTTTAATCTTTTCTCGTTCCTCGTTTTTTTTTTTCTCCAAAAGAATTTGTGTCTGAAATTTGGGAGTTTGGCTGGTTTGCGTGTTGTTGCTTGATCTTGTTGGGTGCCAGTTCTTTTATTTGTAGAGATTACTCAATATGTTCAAGAAATTGATAGGAAACAGATAAACATGCTTTCTGTAGCCAAGAAGGGATACAAAGGGAAGTTCCCAGAGTCTGTTGGAGCTTGCTTACCTTACACTTGACCACAAATACAAGATAGTACTCATACATAAGATGAAGTTTAAATGATTTATCAGTCAGTAAAACTGAGCAACATGTGAACACTACACATTCTGATATGACAAAGGTTGGTTTTATGAAATAAATTTTACTAAGCAATAAGCCATAATGTAGAAAAATACATTTTACCTACAAACTCAATAAACAAAAAACAAAAGATTCATATTTAGTGCATAATTACTTAGTGATAACTACATAGGGTTTCCTAAACTTTACAATAAGTGCTTGCATCAAACAACAAAAAAGACACATTCACAAGTTTAAGAGAAGTGACTGGAAAATGGTAAACGAACTTAAACAGGGCAAGAGGGTAGGAAGAAGGAGTCTTCAGAAAAATCACAAAAGAACAGGGTGGCTCCTACAGAGCAGGATTCAAAGGGAAGGGTCCTGGCCATTTCACAAGATGAGAAGCATGGACAGCACTGGAGAAAAACACATTGTACTTTGCATCCATTTCCAACACCCAGCACCCAGTCCGTCAGGCTGGAGACCTAAGGTGGGGACTCAGCTTAACCCCAGCATCCCAGAGCTGGGGCAGCCCCAAAATAGTCCCTCTCCAGGATCCTCCTCCTTTTGCATTATGCTCTGCCTCTTCCAGTGTACCTGCATTTCTTTCACTTTGTTCCAATTGTCCTAACCTTGGGATATTGGGTTTCCTGGAAGTACAGAAAAGGGAGCTTCCTACCCAAGTCTCCCTTCTCTATACAATCTCCCAACTCTTGCCCCAGAGAATGGTATGAACTCTGGGGAAAAACATAATTTAGATAGAACTGTTGTTTTATCGGGAGAATTTCCTTCTGGGCAAAGAGTCTGAAGAGAGACAAATACATATAAAAGTAGAATCAAAGAAAGCAGAAGTATTGGAATTGTCACCCAGCGAGGGGGACAGTGCCTAGTTGAGTTGGGGTGGGATTGAAGCAGCCTGCCCCAGAGACTCACTGTGAAAAGAATGTCCTATAGCAATTCTTCCAAATCATTACCTCAAAATCTCCCTGGAGCAGGGCATCATTGTTTATGTACAGTAGCAAATGGTTAGTATTAATATCTTTAGGCCTGTCATGGATAAAAATACTATCCTTTTAATTCCAGTTTACAAAAATAGGAGTAATATTCAAAACAATGATTGTCTATTTTCCTATCTATTTTATATAAATACATAAACAGCTCAGGTAAATTTTCAATCCTTGTGCACACTTTGTATGAACTGCTCTCTATTATACGTATATATATTCTTAAATATATATATTTATAATATATATCAATAATTGGTTCACAAAGTATATCTGTGCATTCTCTAGTGCTTTGTAAAAAGAAAAACAATATTATTATCAAAATATTCATTTAATGGCTTCACTTCATACATAAATACATGTTTGGATAGAACACATGAGCCGTGACTGTTCAGTTTGTTGGGAAAAAATGACTTTTCATTGTGTCAGGGTTGTATACACAGGGTAGTTGGTAACTCATCGCTACAAATATGCTATTCGGCGTCCTTTGTTTTTAACCCTTTGTTTATACCTTTTCCCTAGGACTGCAGCCAAGTATTTCTTGACAGCCATTTGTTTCCGGTAACGGCTGTAGCTGTCCGTGAAGATTCCGTCCGAGTGGCGCTTGGAGAGTGGATCTGAGTCGTCCTTGGTGTCGCCGCCTCGAATCCCACTGCAAGGACAGGGGTCGGGAAGAGGGTGGCAGGGCGGGAGACACAGGTTCAATAGCTGCGGGAAGCAGGCGGGCCCCACCCCACGGAGGAGCCTGCAGAAAGGGCAAAGGCTCTCACTCACCGCCCTCCGCATTGCCTTCCCTGCCCGTAGGAGCCGCAGGGAGAGCTGCGATGGAAACCTTTCATTCCTCCCTCCCCACCGAGGACTTCCTGGCACCTATCCTTACAGCAGGGGCCCAGTATGAGGTCCTAGCAAAATGTCCACAATTGAAACCTAACTTCTGTCCATGAGATATGATCATCCCGTCCGTCCGTTTGCGCTGAATTGTCCTAACAGAAAATAACGAAAAACCCCTAAATGCCACGTCGGCTGCTGCCATGGAGTTTACATGGATCCCGCAATTCCTACCCAGTCAGACACAAGCACTCTTCTTCACCGTGCTAAGTTGAAAAACGTGATAATAATACAAGTCGACAGACTGTAGGCAATATCTTTCAACACATGAATTATTCATTACAAAAAATGTAATCTGTTTCCCCGTGGGCTTTATTAAAATGCTGCCTTCTGCTGAGACATGCTACAAACCAGCCCTTTGCTCTGAGTATGTCTGGCACGAGCCAAAACTGTTTGCTTTCCTAAATGTACAAATTTGAGGGTTTGTTGGTTTCAGATTCAATTTACAATAAAAGAAAACAAATTTTAAGTCAAGCTTAGAGAAAATTACAGCAAATCGCCCCGAAGATTTTGAATGACTGCGGGGCTACTTGGTTTCTTTTTTTTTTTTTTTTTTCCTTCATTTTCTTCTTTTTTACATTCAAAACGGATGAAACTACCCGGTTTTCCTGCCCTCTCCTTTTCTCTCTCGAATCCGAGCTCTCTCGCCAAATTTCATGTAAAACCCCGGCATCTTCGCGTGTGGACCAGGACTCACCCCGCACACGCCGCAGACCCTGGGATGCAGACTCACCCTTGGTTGGCCCCACGTGCGCGCAGAAGGTAGGACCGCACCGCCCACCCGCGCGCGCTCGAAACAGTGGCCCACCCCGGCGCACGCGCGCCATCACGCGCCCGTTAACTCTTTCGCAAACTCTTACCCCACTCCCTTGGCCACGAGCTTCTGCAGTAATTTCTTGCGGGACAGCTGGTCCAACACTTTGCGGTAGGCCTTGTTAAGGATCACGTGAGCGACATCTCTAACGGGGAGGCAAAGTGCACGCCCAGGATCACTGCCTCCGTCCCCTAGTGGCTACCCAGGTCCCCCGCTGCGCACGCCCCCCACCCCCTACCTTGGCGTTCTGGGAGGCTGACAGGATACCCCCAGAGGCCTAGAACTCTCGAATAACTCTTTGGGGATGTTCCCGTGAGTGACTGCCAGGAACGGAAGTTCCTCCTGCCGCCTGGGTGGACGCGCATTCACTGCCCTCCCTTGACCACAGACCTTTCGGTCACACGGCGGCCCTCCTGTTCACACAGACTGGTCCGCTGCCAATTTTCTGTCGCTGGTGTGGGAACCAGGAAGAAGAGAGCCTTGAAGGCTTTTATGAAAAAGAACTTGCGGGGTGGACCAAAACACTGCCCCTGCTACCCTCAGTCCCGAGGCGCGGTTAGTACCTTATCTCTCCCGGGTGGTTGAGCACTTCGGCTTCCCGGGGCGCGGAGGCTGGGCTTTCTACGCCCGGCGGCTCCAAGTTAAAGAAGTTCTGCAGCTGGTTTCCATCCTCCTCGTACGCTTCGTCATACGTGTCCTTCCCCGACCTGCCGGGGTATCCGGGGGCGGGGTAGTGGTCAGCGCCAGTGCCTCCTGGGCTATGCGATGTCCCCCCCCCCACCAAAAAAAAAATGGGCTCGTTCTGATTTGCCTTCCTCCCAAAGTTCTCCTACGGAGAACTGCCTCTTCTCCCCTGACGGGGAAGGGGGTGGGGTAAGGAGGTGGGGTAAGGAGGTGGAAACCGCATCCGAATGAAATTCCCACCCCACGAGGTGGCTCTCCCGGGCCTCCTTTTGCGAGTGAAGGGTACTCCAGCAGTGCCGCGGCCTCAACGGACACTGGGAGACAGAGGCGTCTCCGCTGGCCCCGGACACCTGGCCTCCGAGAAGGACCGCCCCGCTGTGGTGCTGGTGCCCTACAAGCAGCAGCAGGCGGGGACGAGGAGGCTCTGGCCAACGCGAAGACCCAAAGGGGGAGGCCAGGGGCGAAACGGAAAGGGTGGATGGATGGGGTGCACAGCTGCCAACTCCGACAACCACCCCCACCTAGCTTCTGAGCCCAGGGGAGCCCTTCCCCGCGCAGATGTAGGTCACGGAGAACCTCCAGCTTCTATTTTAAGCCGGAGAGGATCTGGCAGGAACACATATAATAACAAATGCCTCTAAACTTAGTAAGTTTCGCGGCGGCTCATTTTGTTGCTTGTCGGTGCCCTCCGTTGGCTCTCGCCCAGGGAAAGGGCCTTTGAAATTAGCTGGGGGTGAAATGGGGCTGTTAAGTACACTAAATAAATAGTTCTCGATAATCCGTTAGCGATGGCGGGGCGACGGGACCCCATCTCAAACTTGGGTATCAAAAAAATGGTCAACAGGGACCGAGAGCCATCAGGGGCGCAGCAGCCTCACAGTCGCCCTTGCCTACCGCCTCTAGCCTAGATATAGATCGGGAAGAGGAGGGTTAAAACAAAAACTGCTTGCTTTGGGCCGCTGAAGAGACTCGAAAGCGGCAGGGGCAAGTCAAGCTCTCTAGGAGGGATCAGAGTCACAGTTCGTTACTCTGCTCGCCTCTGCTTCATCCCTGTAGAGGTAAGGGCAAGGCAAGGCAAGCACATCCCCCCCGCCGCCTCGCATCCAGCCTTTCTCAGGCGACGCGGCTCTGCCCTTACCCCGCGGCCAGAGCCCCCCGGTCTTGCTGGCCATCTCCACCCTCCCAGTACCCAGATGCTGTCGTCCTGATGCTGAAACCAGAACCTGTCTCTCGGGACAAATCAATGGTCCGCGGCCCCTATGGCGCGTTTTGGGTCACAGCTCGGAGAAGCAGTTTTGCAGGCGTAACTCGCTGCGGGGAGCCCGGTGCACCGCGAGACGCAAACGCACCTCTGCAAAGCGAGCTTACACTATCTGGCTGACCCACGGAGTACTCAGGCGCTGAGGCGGGGAACCCGACTGATTAGAAACCAGTATCAGGAAAAAGGCCTGGATTGCTCCCCCTGGGCGGTCAGGGCTGCCCTGATCCTGCCTGCCTACTTGCTTTCCCTTACTCTTTCCTTGCATCCGTTGCACTGGTTTTCTCCTCCTCCCTCGCAGACTCATTCTTGTTTTTCCTTCTCTCGAATTGCTTTTCCTCAACCATACCCAGCCAACACTCCTCCTCCCCAAGACAGCCTGAGGCTCAAAATGCAGTTGGAGAACGTGTCACTTGAGAGAAAGCTCTTCCAGGGAAAAGAATTTGAATTGAGGTGAGGGAGACCCCTCCACGACAGTGAGGAACAAGCTGCAACAAAGCAAAGCCCCTGGGAGCTTCACGCTCAACCTTGCAACCTGGCTCCCGGAGCCGAGATTCTCCTAACTCTAGCTAAGAATAGGAAAAAGAAGTCAAGCTCTGGGCCATGCCCTGCCCTCCTCCGGCGGGCGGGGCTGGAGGTGGATAGGTTTCTCCAGCCCGAAGAATCGCTTGTTCCACCCGGGACCTTTGGCAGCCTTGGGCTGGGGGAGGGGCGCCAAGCCGAAGTGGAGTCTGCCGGCCCTGGGGCTGAGCCGGGGCCAGGGACCCGCCGCCGGACCTAGGCTAGCGGCGGAGGCTCTCTGGAGCGCAAGGGTATACAGTCATAGCCGGGACACTGGAACCTCAGGAGGACGATCATGAGGAGGTGTTGGGGGAAGAGAAGCTCAGCCTCAATACATCCGAACAGCCAGCACCTACCTGATCCCAGGGAACTGGAGTCCAGTGGTGTCAGGTGAGCAGTGCACGCTGCTGTGCATTATTATCCCGTAGACCAGCAGGGCCAGCCTTGCTCCGCTACACATGGTCATTCTGTGCAGAACGGGAAAGAGGGCACACAGCCGTCAGAATCTCCCTGGCCTTCCACCTTCCAGCCCCAAGAACTCCCGGAGCCGGGGGAGGAACTGAGTGGGAGGCTCCCGGTGTTGAATACCCCTTAGTGACAGCCCGAGCTGGCCCTGCCACTTCCTTGCTGCTATATGTAGTTGGAAATTTATATATATATATATATATTCGCCAGACCTGGTGCGAAGGAAAGCTAACTAGTACCCTCAGCAGTCAAGTGAGCCGTTTGGTTTGGTGAGACTCCCCCACCCCCTTATCATTCAACTCTTACCGCCGCTAGCAGAGGGTTTGCTGCCAAGTAGGACGGTGATCAAAGGATTCCTCCAAGTTTCTGCGCTGGAATCACAACCCAAAAGGAATCGCCGTCTGGCGTTAGTGTCTGAGGAGAAGCCGCAGGAACGAACAGGAGCAGCAGGAGGAGCTGGAGGACTTGTTTGCTGAGGCCAGTATTCTGTTCAAAAGTTTGCAGACGGACAGAACTAGAAGGGAGCGTGATGCTGAGAGAATGGGGCGAGGAGAGAGATGTAGAAGGAAGAAAGAGGAGGCGACAAGCTAAATTGGGGGTGGAGGACAAAGTGGCCTAAGTCCACCAGGAGACAGAAGTTAAGTGATTAAGGAAAAGAGAAAGTCAAGGAGAGGAAGGAAAGAGAGGGCCAAGGTGAAGACAGCGTCTGGGGAGCCGCCGGGTCAGGCAGCGGCGCGAGTCGGCATCGCCTTCTTTGCTCTAAAGTCCCTCTGGCTGCGTCTGAAGCTGTGGCTTCTGCTGCTGCTGCCAGTGGGTACAGAGGTGATCGGCCTTCTGCTCCTATTTATATATGCAGTGGGCAGAAATCTATCTGAACATGGTTTCAGAAGAGACCTCTTTGTCAACATCTGTCTGCCTATGGCCTTTAAGTACAGAATATTTTGTTGCACTGTTGCGCTCATGAAATGACTTCCTTTTTTTTTTTTTTCAGTCACGCAATGATCGGGTATCAGAAAAAGACGTCAGCATCCTAGTCCCTCAAGGAACATATTAACTATTCTGTGCTGGCCTCTTGGATGATAAGATCCGGAGTCATCCACTTCTCATAAACACCTTTCACTCATACAATCCAATTTTTAAGAAGTCCAATTATTTTGATGGCTTTCAATATTTCCCATTTCTCAAAGATGGATAAAGAATTCATAGAACTTCGGGCATGGTAAAAGTCATTTTTTAACGACATTCCTACTATTTCTATTTACTTTTCATCAAGCCCTAGCAATCAGAGCTCTGGTCTCTGGAATTAAGCACCATCAAGCTCTCCTATTAATAAATTTAATTTAGATCTAGTTTCTTGCATATGTTCTTTCAGACAGACAATTATGTGGAAGTCGTTTTGTTTTTAAAGGGAAGTCTTGCAGGATTTTCAGTAAATTGCTAATGAGTCTGCTGTCTTGACAGTCTGGCTGTGAGTAGATTGATTAAAGCTGCATCCCGAGCGTGGCTCTGAGTGCTGAACCTGTCTGGTCACAGATGCTATGAACATTGAAAATTGCCCCTGATTCAATTTTTCATCACAGCCTCTAAATCTCAGGATTTGGCAGTCATACCATTGAAGTGGCAATTCATTGCCCAAATGCCCCACTGTTCAGATATGCTCCCCTCTTGCAGTGTCCATAAATGCCCTTAAAGCTCAGAATGGTCCAACCCTTTCAGATTCTATGTCTATGTCTCCTCTTACTCCTGGCTTTTGGAGCTCTAGATGACATATTTGGACACTTTCACACTTTCTGTGGCTCTTACTGATTTGAAGAATTAAAACTGAGATTGTACTTTCTACAAAAATTCAACTTTTAAGAATTTTAGAGTGACAAATGTTTTTCCCCTTTATTTACAACTGAAGTTTGTTTAGAGAAATGCCTACATACTGGTAAAGCATGAAGATTCCCAGTACAAATTCACTTGCTGAGGGTTTCTAACAGGAATCCCTCTATTGGGAACTGTAAATTATTTTTTAACTGAAAATGACGTGGGAAGAGGAAAGCAATAAGGAAACACCACATCCACCGAGAGGCCCTGGAGGCTTCCAAGTTCCTGGGTAATTTAAGAAGATTTGTAAATTTCTGCTCCAGTAAAAGAACTCAGATCTATTTTTTCAAAAAGGAAATAGAACCATCAATAACCATTAGTGTGTGCATGTTAATTATTGGACCTTAAAAATTCGAGGAAATGGCAATTTAGTGAGAGTGTTTCCTGTTACTATGATTTGGATCTAACATTTAAATAAGCTGTATTAGTTCTGCATGCTTTTCCTAAGACAAAACTATGATGCTTCTTGTTTCAATGCCTGTCTGGCTCTCTTATTTGAGATTTAATTCTGCCTCCAGGAAGACAAAGTTTTGCTTATTCTTCACCATTATTTGCCAGACACTGCCTGCTTCCTCTTGGTTTATTCCTGGGGATGTCCCAGATTGCTTACCTGAAATAATGCTTCCAACCACATCTACACGGTAATGTATCTCTTTGTCTCTACTGCATATGTTCACTGATTTATGTTGCAGTGTTTACTTGTGTGTTCCATGTTCAGCTCTGCCTCTAGAGTAAGCTCACACACAAAGAGCCTGAGGTGAATATCCTCCAATAATCAAGCAGACAAGATAATTTTTTTACAAAAGCACCCAAAGCTATTACCAACTTTGGCTTTTCTGCCTTTGGCCTTGCTTCACGTTAAAGATGAACTTCATTAAAATCCATACTCCCACACGAATTCTGGAATGAGTTCGATCTGTAGAAATACTTCAAAATTTCCAAGACTCCGTGTACAAATTCACTACTCAACTTTAGTAAAGGGAGCCACCATGTGGGGAAGTTTGTTGACTTCACGGCCTATTAAAGGGGAAAAACCACAAACACCATTAAGTTAGTGGGGAAGATGGAACGGCTTGACTCCACACGCCCTCAAGAATGAACTGATCCTCTGGCTTATGAAGTCTGGCCACTTCCCCTCTTCCCGGCGAAAGGACATTCAGTGCGGAACTTAGAGCACCCGCACTCCAAAATTACCGGCCTCGAGGACTGAACCCTTTCTGTGAAGTGAGAGACTAAGTAGAGAATTTAATTTGAGATTTTTGGTCACTGAACACCAGAAAATAAATCTAGCTTTGGAGACCGACCCACTCACTTCTCAGCACAATCTCAAGACCCATCCAGCCCGGACACACAGATGCTTAGGGGACTCCAACCAGGCAGAATCCTGCTGCAGGTGTTCCCTGCCATGATTATGGCTTATGATTAGACGAGTTTGGTGTCGGTGGGCAAGAAAACTTTCCTATTCTGGAAATTCTAGCCCTGCTCCCCTGGGCTGGGGGAAGTCGGGAAGGCTGAGGGAAGGAACTAGAAGCTGAGGACGGGCCTAGGGGTGGAAGCTGCGGAAGTCTGGAGCTGCAGTATTACCTCACCAAAACCCTCAGGAAAGAGAGTAGACCTTCTTTGCTTTCTATTCAGTGGAGGGAAATATGGGGCAATCGAAGTCTCAATGACCAAAACTACCTTCAACTCGGGGCCCCCTGGGCTCCCCACCCCCACCCCGCCAAGGTGAGAATATGTTTCTAAACTGGGGAACTTTTAAAATCTAACGTTCACGCTGCTTACTAGGGGCCTTGGTATCTGGGAGCTTTGGGAAGCGACGGGGAGGAGGGTACAACAGACCGATCTACCAGGCTGCAGAGGCCGGAAGCACTGAAAAGGGTGTCTGGGGCCGGCAGATAATGACTTGTTCATTACAAACGCAGGCGCCAACCTGGCTTACTGTGAGGGATGGGGCCTGGGCTGGGGAACCGGAGGACCTCAAGGCGCCCTGTGTGGGTGGAGAAGGGAGGAAGGGAGTGTGAGGGGATAATTTGGGAGGGGCAGGAGAAGGGACTACAGCTTGCCAATTTTATCCTGTTTTTACCTGACTTCTCTCCCAAAGGGATTTTTACATCCTCCTAAAGTGACTGAGGTTAAGAGCAAAAGAGAAACCTTCAGAAAGATCTCTCCTATATGTGATTGAAAGTGACATGGGGAAAGAAAATGAAGAAGGCACCAATGAGTTAGAACTTTCTATTTATAGATAACGCAAAGGAACTTTCCAACAGCCCCACCCCTTCCCCCATTGTTCCCCGGAGAAGTGGAATTCCCAAGGAGCAAAGTTTCTTCCAGGCTGTGGAAGCAGAGAATGGCATTTAACTGGAATCATGTTCAGTTAGAAAGTTAGTGAAACCACGGAAATCTTTAGACTGGAAAGTTTCATCCATGTCCTCTGTAAGGTAAAGGGGCCTGAAGGAAAGTGTCAGTCTCCTGCTAAGGAGTGCCCTACCCAAAAGAAGCCCTTTGGAAGTATTTGTTAGAAATCATAAAGACCCTGAATTCCAAGCTCCAAGCTCCTAATGTATCAACTCCATTTTATTCTTTTTGTCCTGAAGATATGAAAACATAACATTTGGTCTGAAATGGTGAATGCTAACTAAAACACTAGTGTGATTTTGTTTTTTCCTGATCACTGACACATCTGTCTTCCTTGAGGTTTCACGCCTTTCAGTCAACATTTGGCTTAAAGAACTTTTTAGCCCTTGAAAAAGTGAATTTTTGTACTCAAACAGAAGAATATGTTTAGCATATTCACTGGGTGTTTGAACTTGCAGATGCCTTCACAACATTAGCAAACACCTGGCATAGACAAGAATCAGTTTCCTACGGTAAGGAGAGTTCTACTACTTCCCTTCCAGCCTAGCTACCCATTCTACACATAGTTTCCATGTGTTCACTTTTCCCCCCAATGCCTGTACAGCCAGCCACCAACCCCTTCCCCAACCCCCATATGAAAAAACATCCTATATGAATAGGCTGTGTACACACAGTATAAATAATACTAAATCAGTTTGGGAAAGTCTTATATTCCTTGTCTATTAATTTCTAGTTAGTGCATAGCATAAGAATCAGGTTATACTAAATTTTTTCAAGCTTGATGCAAAACATCATCCTTTCACATGAGTGACAAAAGTCAATTACAGCACTGTTTTCAATTTCACTCTAAACTTTTTCTCTTCTGACTCTTCCAGAAAATGTGATGACTAATGACTCACTTCATACTGATTACACCTGTAGGGAAACCCAAATGTTCTGCCTCAGAACATCATGACCATCACTTACTGCACTGCCTGCATCACGCCCTTCTGAACTCACTATGAAGTAAGGAGCTGATGAGCTTACCCATAATGTGTCATGATTTACCTCTCTGACCTTCAGAATTTAGTGCTTCACACACTCTAAAAACAACCAGCAAAGGATGCCTTTCCAAACCACATGAGCAAAAGCATCTCTCTCTAACTCAAGCATTGAATTGCAGGTTCACATGGTGAAGAGATTTTTGCCAGTTGTTTTAAAACAAACAGACACTCAAGCAGCAAAAACTAGGATCTAACCTTCGCTGCAGGTTTGGGTGACTTCTACTATAGTACAAATATGGCTCTTTGAAGGCTGTGTTCTCTGAAATATTTTGGGTACCAAAAGTATATACCCTAGACTTCACTCTGCAGCATCTGTCAAATTCTCCAGAGATTTCCAGAACATGTCTTCTTAAAAGCCAAAGGGGAGAAAGTTTTGTCTCTAATTCATTCTAAATCCTCTGCTCATATACGTCTTAAACACAGGAAGAAAAGATTGGAGAGGATCCAGGAAACTCATATCCTAAATGAGTTTTTGTGATGGCTTCTGAAAATGTTGGAAGAAAGATCCGTGTGCACAATAAAACAAGGTTTTAATGCGTAAATAGAAAAAGTATATTGCTCTACATACTATTCCAAACCTCTGTCCTCTGGGTCCAGACTGAGCCTTATTATCTTTGAATATAGGTATATATCTTTCTAATAATTTTGGAGCATTTGTATTTTATTATCCTTATTACTAGCACTTTGTGGTAATGATAATAACTGCAAGTATACAGGCATGATTTTGAAAAAAGCTACCATCTGGTTGGAATACAATTATATTTGCCATGAGTTTACTATTTAAAAGCTTCAATTATTATTTATTTAAATTATCTTAAATTCTTCTTTCCAATGGGGCCCCAGTTAGTAACAGCAATAACAGCAGCAATAATAACTATTTACTAAGCCCTTAATTGCTAAATGCTTGACTAGAGTTATTTCCTTTACTCTTAAGCTAACCTCTTTCTCGACACTATTAATATTCCATTTTACAGATGAGAAACTGAGGCTCACAATGGTTAGGCATCTTACCTAAAGTCACACAGCTGCTACACTGCAGTGCAGAGATTCAAATTCAAGTCCCAGTAACTCTAGGCAGTATTAATGATCATACTATATTATACTGTTTTACATATTTATTTTCTTTATAGTGGCTATAAATACAAATTACTAATTTAATATGAGCTCTAATCTGTGACTTGACTGAACTGAGAAGAAAATAGGGGGTTTTTCTTACTCATTTTCAAATTAAAAATGATGTTTAATGTAATAGTAACCAAATGCTATAAATACAGTAGAAACAGCTTGAGTTAGACTATAAACACATCACATACTTATGGGCTTTGTTTGATGAATACATATGCCTCTAAAAATATGTGCATTTATAATGCACATATTCTTATTTACATGTATCAGGTTGTTGAAAAGTTAAAAAAGAAATGCCACCCAAGTCATTTTTTAAATGATTTCATACCTAAGAATGTAGCAAAAGTTTCAGTGATGCATTTAAGTTAAAAAAAAATCTCATTATTTTCTCAGATCACCATTAACAGTCACTATAATATCATCATATCTTAATAACTCATTATGTAATTCAATACCATAGAAACCATATGATTGCCAGTGAGTCAAGACTTTTGTGAGTCAAAGAGATGATGTATATAAAAATGTTTTATAAACAATAGTTTCCAGACCAGTATAAAAGAGAAAGGAAATTAATATTTACTCAACTCCTTCTTTGACAGCAGTGGCATGCTCTGTGTTAGCAAACAATGCCCCGTTTAATACTCTTATTGCTCTGCGAGATAGGTATGGTACCATTATTCCTATTTTTTCTTGAAGAATAAACTGAGACTCTTCAAGATGAATTAACTTGCCCAAGATACACAGCTAACAAATGATAAAGTCAGTTTTCAAACCTAGGACTGGCTATTTCCAAAGTTACTGAGCTTCCTCCTACCATTTGACCTCCTTGTTATTGCTGTATAATTGCCATTATTATTAGAGGTGAAAGAAACACCAGATTTCATAAAAAATATTAGTATTTAATAAAACATGAGGGGTTTTCCCAGTTTTATTGAGATATTATTGACATACAATATCATATAAATTTAAGATGTGAAGCATAATGATTTGACTTATGTAGATATTTTCAAATGATTGTCACAAGTTTAGTTAATACCCATCCTCTCATTTTCCTTTGTGATGATAACTCTTAGGATCTACTCTCTTAACAACTTTCATATACATCATACAGCAATGTTAACTATAGTCATGTTATATATTACATCCCTAATATTTATTTATCTTATAACTGGAAGTTTGTGTGTTTTCACCTTTTTCCAATTTTCCCTCTTCTCACCCCACCACTAGTAAACAGAAATCAGATTGCTTTTTCTATGAGTTTGAAAACATGAGTTTAAGACAGTAATAACAGTTCTTGTTTTTTCTTGACATTTAAAAATAAGTGAAGGGGTTATGTGTTACGTGTTATGTATTAGTAACATTTTAAAAGAGGTAAGTAGTGAATAAAGTTGCACTCACAAGTATTAAAAATGTGATCAAGTTGCAGTAATTAGAACTGATACTGATGAAATAAGTCAAAGGAATAAATATCAAGTATATAAGTATAAAGAAATAAACACTATCATGTAATTTACAATGGACAGAGTCGAATAGTGGGACAACTGATTATCCATTTGGGGGAAAAAAGAAAAATTAGATCCCGACTTCCTATCCTACAACAACATTAAACATATTCTAGTGAATTAAAAATTTTAATGTAAAAGTAAATCACAAAATATAAAGAATTTTAAGGTTGGAAAGGAAATTTTAAGACTGATATTTAAAAGAAACCAAAAAATTAAATTGATAAGTTGACTAAAGTCATTTTTAATTTCTCTGTATTAAAACGGAATTCACAAATAAAGTTATATAACACATGAAAACTTGGGGAATGTTGCCATTGTTAATGGAAAATAAAAATTTGCATTTTCAAAATATAAAAAACACAAATCCATACAGAGCAGAAAATTATACCTAAATACAAAATTTATAAAGGACAAACAGGCAATTTACAAAATTAGAAGTATAAATGGCCAATAAATTTGCACAAAGTTTTTCTTTTTCCAAATGGATGGTCAATCATCCCAGGATCCTATTCTTTCCATTGGAAATTACATAATAGCATTTATTTTCTCATATTCATGTCTTTGACATTTATTTAATTAATCTATACAATGTAGCATAGATGGTCATACAAATGCAAACTAAAATGTTGCTCTTTTAATTCACCAAACTGGAATAGTTATTTATATTCTACAATGTCGTATTGTCAAATATGCCAAGAAATGTGGGCTCTCAAGCACAACTGACAGGAGTGCAAATTGATCTAAGTTTTCCAGAAAGCAGTTTGTCAATTACACATTAATTTGACCCACTGATTCTATTCCTATGACTTTCTGCTAAGAAAATAAGCATGAATCTATCCAAAAATTAACTACAATCCCTATTCATAGCACCACTGATTATTATAAAAGACATTTGAAAACAATCATAAAATGCCCCATACTAAGGGACTGATTAAATTTCTTTTAATACATCCCTACAATGGAACATTATTTCTATTGCAGACTGATGAAATGAGATGATGCTGTAAAAAGTCTTTAGTAATATGAAAAGATGCCTACAATATGTTGTTAAAGAGAGAGAAAACAGCCCTAGAAAGGTGGCTATGTTTGTTGGAGCATCATCCCATGCACTGAAAGGCAGCAGGTTCAGTTGCTGTTCAGGGCATACACCTGGGTTGTGGGCTCCATCCCTGGTCAGTTGGGGCATGTGCAGGAGGCCACCATCACTGTTATCCATGTTTCCCTCTCACACTGATCTCTCTCTCCCCCTCACGCCCACCTGCCTCTCCCTCTAACATCAATAAAAATATCCTCAGATGAAGATTAGAGAGAGAGAGAGAAACCAGATTATAAACCCTCACATACAATGCAATACCAGTTTTGTAAAACCAAAACATTTACCAATATGCATCTGGAAGAACATATACCAAAATGTTAATAATATCCATTGCCAGTGTTAGAATTATGGAAGAGATATGGATTCCTTTTATTTTCTTTTTATGCTTAGTCATTTTTCCCTCAAGTTTTTAAAATGAATATATATTTTTATAATAAAAATAAGAATGAGATTTATTTTTAATATAACGAATGACTTTTCTTATCACATTCCTTTTGCCTTATACTGAGCTAAGTACGTGCTTATTTAATTGTCCTCATCATGCTGATCTATGACCTTCACTTGGAAAGAAAACTAGAGGTAAACCAGGACAGGAAAAAGAATACAACTGAGGCAACACACCCAGGAAGCAAGTTTAGCAAAGGCAGGTGTGAGAAGAAATTTAACAGAGGGAGAGCCAAGTGACACATCCTTCAAGAGTGGCCATTTCCAATGTATATATTGAATCCTCTTGTGTGTGAGTCATTACTGATAAGATTAATTGGATGTATTAGATCAAATTTATGCTGAACAGGTTGTGCTATATCTTGGAAATATAGTTTATCCTGCATTATTCAGAGGTGGATCATCTACCTCGTAGTTTACACAGGGTTTGACTCCTTTATGATCCAAGTCTGTTGTCACATTTTGTGAGACCAAGAAGGTGCAGACATGATCAGTGTCTCCTGACCCCACCTCTCTTCTATGAAGTACACCCTTTCCATGCCAGGCTTTGGGGATAGTTGTGAGGGCTAAACAGCAGCTAGCAAGCAGGGTTGGTCAGATACTATGTCTGAGGCCATTAGACAGAATTTTCAGGAGGTAGTGTTAGGGATTGAATTATGTTCTCCACAAGACAGGTGTTGAAGTCCTAACCCCCACTACCTCAGAATCTGATTTTATTTGAAAATGGGGTTTTTGTAAATATATTCAAGTTAAGATGAGATCATTAAGGTGTCACCTAATCAAATCTAACTGGGGTCCTTATAATGTGAGGAAATTTAAGCACAGACATGGATAAGCACAAAGGGAAGATTAAGTGGAGAAACAGAGAAGAACAACATGTGAAGACTGGAGTGACACTGTCACAAGCCAGGAATTGTCTGGGGATACCAGAGCTGGTAGAAATGAGGAGGGCTCCTTCCTCTACAGGTTTCAGCAGGAATATGACCCTGCTAACACCTTGATTTCAGCTTCTAAGCTCTAGAATTGTGAAACAATAAATTTCTGTTGTTCTGAGCCACCCAATTTATCATACTCGATTACAGCAGCCCTGGGAAACTAATAAGGTGGTATAATCACCCTCTCCAAAAAGAAAGTGCAGATAATTCCCAAGGGATGCTGGGAAATACTGAAGACCCCTGCTGTAAAGCTAATTATAAAAAACTGAGGATCTGCTTCTACCTGAATGTGCAAGCAAAGCCTCTGCCTGTTTTATGCACATTCCCTCACGTCAACTTTTCATTTTGCCATCAGTTTTCATCTTTAAATTGAGATCAAAGTCTGGTCTCCCTCACAGGATCACTGCACAGCACTAATATCTCAGAGCATATGGGGAAGCACTTTGAAAAGGAAAGGAGCACATAAATACAGCAAACCCTGGTAAAGCCGCAGCTTAATAAACATGCTGAACAGAAGTGGCTATGGGCCTAATAGATGAAGGCAATTTTTAACTTCATCTAATGCTTTTTAAATGGCTTGGAATCTTACAATGCTTCACTAGTGTGTTACAATAACACACTGCACCAGCTGAGTGCATGATGTGCAGACGGAGAGATCTGTGGAGAGCTGTCTGCATGGTTTACACACACTAGGGCAACAGCATGTGACGGCCGTTCTCTAGAGGTTCACACAGCAGACAACTCACAAATAAGGCTGTCCCAGGAAGGCAAATGTTTTGCTAAATAAATAAAATCTCTTTAGGAAAACTGCATGACTCAAGAATAACAGGCAGAACACTAATGAAGAAGGTTATAGGACCTTTCAGATAGAGTACCAGAGGACCTTGAGATGCGTAAGTTCTGGATTCACTGTCAGCCTACTCTTTTATCCCTAATGTCTCTACTATAGGGACAAACACATGTTTTAGAGTGGGAATAAATTTTTTTACCCGTTCTGTTGTACTGTAGTAAAGCTGAGAAAACTTTTACATTTAGAAGCAAGCTTCCCACCCTGATATGCAAAGCAAATATCCTAACTCTTGAGCTAAAGGAAACCAGAATTATATTAAAAAGCTAAACATAGTAATACTACATGTAGTATTACTACATATAGCTACACAAAAAGATTTGAGGTCAACTGACTAGCATTATATGACTGATACAGATTTTGGTACCAAGAGTGGTTCTAGAGGTTCTAATTAGAGACAGAGGCAGAGAGATTTCAAGAAATAGGTTTACAAGAAGGTGGGGGTTGCAATCCATAGTGAGGCTGGTAGGTGGGAACTCTCAGGCAAGAACTGATGCTACTGTCTTGAGTCAGAGTTTCTTCTTTCTCAGGGAAACCTGCTTCATTCCTCAGGCCTATCAACTTACTGAATGAGGCCCACCCATATTACCAAAATTATCTCCTTGACTTAAAGTCAACTAATTGTAGATGTTAACCATATTTATAGAATAACTTCACGGCAAGATAGCATTTGAATAACTAGGTATCATGGCCTAGTGGAGATGGCACATAAAACTAACTGTTGCAATCTCCAATAGTGATTTCTTTTTCCATTATAATTAACAAGGCAAGGTAACTCAGTTGGTTGGGGTGTAGTCCCAATATGCCAAGATTGCAGGTTCAAAGCTCATGCAAGAAGCAACCAGTGAATGCATGAATAAGTGGAACAAAATCTCTCTCTCTCTCTCTCTCTCTCTCTCTCTCTCATCAGTAAATTTAAAAAATAATAACATAATCCCTCTGGTCATCCAATCACAAAACATAAAAATTTTAGTCTAAATTATATTCTTTGTTCTGTCCTTCTAAAATGAGGAGGAAACTATCATTTAAATTTAATTTATACTAGTAGTATTTTTTCATGGTTAAATACTACTTACAGAGGCAACAATTTCATATATAACAGCTCTACCACTAGGAGAAAAATCCTTAGTGGTTTGTGGATAGTGTTTTGAAAACATTTATTTATAGCCACGAATTGCCAGAAATAATAGCCAAATTAATAATTAAATAGAAAGCTTTTATTGCAAAATGAATAAAGCTAAAATAAATAGAAACTATCTGAAAATTTTCAGTATACAAATTCATAGAGCTTTTATTTAACTGAATAGTTATTACAATAAAAACTAACAACCTGACATCTTCCAAGTCCCCTGGAGCTCCTGGCCCCTAAATCCGAGAAAGCTGACAGGCATAGCCTAACAATTCAGCCCACAGGGAAGGAAATAAGAAAGAAAGCAATGAAAAAACATAGGGGCAGGTGGGAAATACCCTGATTTGTTCTGTATTATTACATACAGGGGAATGGATTTTTACAGTCATAAACTGAAATATGCAAAATTGTATTTTATTTTCCTATAACTGAATTTAATTTCTACTCTGATCTTCTATTACTGCCTAATAGCAGAAAGTTTAAACTAATAATTTCCAGGTAAACTCAGTAAACTACTCAGTCACTCCATGTTTTTAGTGAATTTAGGAATCTTTTTACCAGTAAAATCCACAGACATCCTCTTCCATTTTTACCCAGGGGTAAGTACCACAAAACGTAGAAGTGCCTGTGCTTAAGCTGGTGAGGTGTGTAGCAATGGTTGTTTGTCTTCCACAGGTATCCACAATAATGTAACTCATCTTTCTCAACTTTTAGTGGTGTTCATCTTTTTCAGCTGTGGTTTCTCATTCAAATGGTTCATGCAGCACTTGCTGACTCCTTCCTTTCATCATGAATTCCCTTCATTCATGACAGGAGGCCATTTCTAACTCATAAGACTTCTACCAGCCAATCCCATCCCTCTAATGAGAGCGCAAAGACTTTTAATGCCTTCAGCAGTCTTCTGGGTCCACATGTGACTCATGGGGTGGTCCCAGGCACTCTCTGCTCAGACTTACCCTTGTGCATTTGCCTCTGCCAAACCATATTTTATGGGGGAGCTTCTCGGCAAAACTTGGATTTTTATCCAGGCCTAACTTGGGAAGGGAAGCACTCACACACCTCTAGCCTACCTGGCGTGTAATTACATTATGCACTAATTCTCAGACATACACACAGCCCAAGGAGGGGAGGCAGAACACTGGGACCATTTTCACCAGAGGTTAACTCTGTTCTCAGCTGTCACTAAAAAACTTATTTTTCCTACTGGCTTGTTCTCTTGGATACAGGATTAGTATGTGCACAGACCCTCGCCTCAGTATTCAGAAACTTTCCTTGCCAACCCATTTTCACCATAAGAGAAACCATAAGTATATTTTTATAAAGAATATTTTTATTTTATTTCAGCTATATCAACTTTTGCCAAAAGTAGCAAAGTTCCACTGATATAAAAGAGGGATAATGGGGGAAAATAAGGGAAGGTACATCAAGGAACATGTATAAAAGACACATAGACAAAGTCAAAGGGGGGAAATTCAAGGGTGGGAGGCAGGGATGGGGTGGATGGGGGGCCAAGGTAGGGCGAAAATTGAGACAACTGAATTAAAAAATTTTAAAAAGTGGAGAATTTTGGCAAAAAGTGAAAGTGGAGGCAAACTTGATTTAGCCGTTCATGCCACTGTAGTTACAATGTTCTAACAGAGAAACTATTACTCTTCTAGCCTGACCATAGTACGTAAGTACTGAAGCTTCTTTGTTTAGGTCTGATGAGTTTGTATTTGAATAACCAGGTCCATTAAATTCTCTCTAATTGGCCTTGGACCAGTTATTTAACCTTTCTGAAACTCATTTCCTCATTTCCTGGTACCTGTCTGATGGAGTTATTGTGAGAGTGAAATGGGATAATGCAGGTGCCCTATTCCAATCAGGCAAAATTTGAAAGTCCCAGTTGGCACAATTGAAACATAAACTATTGTATGAAAGTTAAATTTCTTTGTAGATTAGATAGTGGTAAGACTGTCATGATAAAAATAATCACCTATCCAGAATGATTTTGAAGATATTTTAATATCTAAGTATTCAGACCAATCACTCATTACTCCCTGTCCCTTCCCACACAAACATGTGTCCTTTATATTTGCTCTGTAATTCTACTTTAAATCCAATAGAGCAAAATCTGTCCAGGGTGGTTAGTTTCTACATAGCAGCAGCTTTTAAATGTTGGCTTGGCCATGCCCTGGAAAAGACAAGCACTGTGTCCTGTTACCTCCGGTATTATATAAGAAGGGTTTTCTGTAGATTAAAGATTCCTTGATCTATGAATATTGCACTTGCTTCTAGTTTGGTACTTGCCCTTCTCCTCCAAGGAGTTTATCGATCTATTATCAAGCTAAGCCTGACTCACCTCTGCTATTTCAGTCTTGCTTCCAACTTTGTTTCCAGGATCCACTGCTATCCACAGTCTCCCTACCTTGGGAAATGACCTAAGACCAAAGACCCATGGAAGCTGTACTCCTAAATTTAAAACCAAAAACAACAAGAGGAATTTCAAAGGTTTATGAAAAAAAAGATTATCATCAAAGCAGCAGAGAAAGGTGATGTACATTAAGTATGCTGACCCTTGAAGAAGATGTGGTTAAGAACAGAAGGCAGAGTTATGGGATTTTTCTGAAGCTCAAAACCTATGTATCATGTCATATCATATCATATCATATCACATTGTTCTTTCTTCCCACAACAGAATGAATCACATTTGATATTAAAGATCATAAGAAAGTGGGGTTCTAGATGAGAATGTTAGAGCCAGAAGATGCTTTAGAAATCAGTCATCCAGTCTGACTTCCTTATGTTATCCATGAAGATCCTGACCAAGGAAGATTAAACAACTGGGCCAAGTTCAAATAGCTGCCTGATAGCAAAGGTGAGGCTAGAACCAGCCTAGTCTTTTCCTACTGTGTCTCATGGTCTCCTGAATCATACACTGACTTGACTGCCATTTCTAGAACTTTGACTAAGCCTTTCTTCCTCTAGGTGGATGAAGCAGTCACACAGTTATATGCATATTTTTCTCCAGATCTTCATATGGCTATGCCTAAGCCCTGAAGATTAGAGTTTTATAAATTAATTATATCTGACAAGGCAGCTTTCCACATCTTCTACCAGAGCTTTTCTGAGACCTTACAGCCAAATAGAAACCCACTTTCTGATAATCATCCCACCCACCAACCTCCAGCTGTTATCCCCCACTCTATTTCTACCCCTTCAATGAGCTGACTTTGGCTGATAGGATTTTAAAGTATATTTTAATAGAGGTCAATTAAAAATTTAAAAAAAAAACTCCAAAATCCCAGGAACTAGATTAATGATGGGAATGAGGAAATATTTCAGGTAGTTAAAAAAAGGGAAACATTTACTGAAGCACTCTAATGGAGGAATAATAATATTTTATACTTAGTGAGTAACAGTAGAAAGTTTATCAGAACTGCTCAATGTGATAACTGAGAACACTCTTGAAGAAGGGAAGGAGAGTGTCTGGAGTTGGGAAGACAGTCTGAATGGAGACTGTTTGCTTTGTGGCAAATTATGTTCAGAGACTGAGATCATCTTCACCAATAGTTTAACACAGGCTCATTGCAAGCATTATAGTAATATCACAAGGCAGCAGCATACAAGATATCTCTGAATAAGACAATAAAGAAACAACATAGTTTAAGCCAATGATAGATTAATCACACTATTCTTCCACGCAAGGGGAGATGAAAGGAATAAAGTCTAAACTTAGTTGAGGTTTAACTGTTATATGAGTTGGTTCTCTGGAGAGAGAGAGCTTAGCCATTGAGAACTGATGTCCAGCTACCTGCACAAAAGTAAAAGTCTCTTGTTGCTAGAGCACATTGCTAGGCAATGATGACACTGGTGTTGACAGGAAAGATGTTCTCCATCACAGGGCTATTGCACAGTAAAATTGTCACCTTTACCAGTCAAGAGCTAATGCCCAAAGGTCTTCAGAAAGCTGTTTAAGTCAGCAAAGAGCAGCTTTGCCCAGACAAAACACTCTCAGTTAGTCCTCACAAATTTTCAGTGCTTATAGTCTAAATGTCCTCTCACATGTTTTATTAACCTATGGAGAGTGCCTCATTTTATCCCCTCAGCAGCTGAGTTTATCAATGAAAACTGATGACATAATAACATCCTGACACAGCTTACCTCACCCTTATATCAAAACAACTTTCCTTTTAAAAACAACTTTTGCATAAACAAATGGATTTGAAATCATATCAAATCAATACCCAACAGAGGCTCTATAGAATAATAACATTGGGATACTGAAAAGAGGTAGAAAGGTGCTTTGAGGGAAGACCAAATCCTGAAAAAGCACTGAAGACAAATTTCACTTATTTCATGTATCTGTCTGAAGCTGGCTTAGCACTCATGGAAATCTCTAGAGATTCTGTTTGCTCTATGGTTTCTGTGGCTCCTTAGAGCTTTGTACTTACCCATTACCTAAACAAACTAAACAAATATTCCACGTTAGAACTTTCATGAGGATTGGTATCACAGCATTAAGGGTTCAAGAGTTGTAAAATATCTCCGGAAATACACTTATTCCTACTTGCTATGTAGGGAAAATATTACCTACAGATGAATTTAACACAATTGTCCTTTAGTTCTTTATTTCGGGTCTAAAATATCAGAACATGTGTATTTGTTTTTCCATTTGAATGCCCAAATACTCAAATCATAAGATTTCTTTAAACTTTTTTCTAAGAGGATCTAAATGTTTAAAGGGCAACTTTTGCACTATAAAAACTACTGGAAAATGTCAAGGAAATGGTAAGTAAATAGTAGAAAATCTGTGACAACTTTGTCATATTTAAGATCAGGAACCATATCTCTACTCTACCACATAGTATTTTTAAATAAGTGTTCCACCAGCCTTACTGTTTCTTTCAATTGTAGAAACTTTCAGGTTTAAAAAAATTTTAATTGCAAAAATTTATTGCCAATTGTAGATATTGAATCTTTATTAAAAATTTTTAATTAACAATAAAAATACTAAATCCTTAACTATGCTAGCCAAAAATAAAAGACCTCAGTACCCAACAGTTGAGTAAAGTTTTACAATAGTCTATTTAGTCCATATCTCTTAAGTCTAGCCAAGACAACACTTGGAACAAGAGAGATGATCACCTAGTTAGTGTATAGCCAGTTCCTATGTCTAACTACCTAACCAAAGGAAGTTCTACTTATGTCTACCTGAACTCTTGCAATGTAGTTTAGATGTTAACTACCCAACTACCCACAGTTAGCAGACTTCACAGGTTGACAGGGCAGTACTCCACAAGACTCTCCTCACGTCATACACCACCTGCAAGCTTTCACGTTCCCAGTCCACCCACACTTCTCTTCAGTTGGATAAAACTCTGGAGGTTCTCACTACTCCCTTCAGGTCTGATAATTTAACAGACTTGTAGCACTCAGGAAAGTGCTATATTTATAAATACGGTCTTATTACAAAGGATGCAAATCAAGACCAGACAAAAGAAAAAATCTGTAGGGTGAAGTCTAGGAAACTCACAAAATTGGAACTTCCATGTCATCTCCATGTGGAATCAGGACATGTCACCAACTGGGAAGTTCACCTGACTTTGGTGTTCAGACTTCTTAATGGGGTTTTGCTAAGTAGACATAATTGTTTGAATCATTGGACATGTGACTAAATTCAATCTCCACCCACTCTACCCTCCACAGAGCTTGATCTGATATCACCTGGCTCAAAGTTGCAATTATCTAGTCATGTGGTTGGTCTTTCTAGGGTAGCCAGCTTGTTGGGAACCACCCTGCCTAGTTTCAGAAGCTGTAAACCCCCATGGCTAAGGCTGAGTAAAGAGACCTTGGGACCATAAGCCACTAAGGAGACAAAGCTTATCTCCCTGGCCCTCTTTCACTTCACCCTTCTTGGCCCCAAGTGGATGACTGGTTAGCCAATGACAGGTAAGATTCCTCAAGGAAGGGATGACCTAAGACAGGCATGGTCATAAAGGGGCCCTCAGGGAAGGACTTGGGGGACTATAGAAAAAGGGAATGATGGACCTTCACCCCTCAGCTTTGACATAGCCTGAGTCCTCATTCTGTTTGTAAGAAGTCTCCTAATCTCTTGGCTGCCTTACTTCCCCTGCCCGACTTAAGCTTGAAACAAGGCCAGAGGTGGGTGCAGCCCTGTGCTGGGAAGAGCAGGTTCCCCAGGGCAAACAGGCCTAAGAAAGAATGCACAAAATCCTGTGAAACCTGCTTTGCTAAAAATACCCTCAATTTAAATGATAAGGGTCCAAGCATACAATGAATTTGTTTCCCCCAAAGTTTTACGGCCCTTTAGCTATCTGACCCTGACTCAAAATAAGCCCTCAGAGTTCTTTGAGTGTTACCTATTGTTTGATCATTACTGCCTGACAATGATTGATGAGCATTATGTATATGACATGTATTCCTATGCAAATTAAACCCAATAAAATGCCATTGAGGAACAGGCTCCTGGCCCTTCTCCTTTGAGAAATCTGCCACCTTTCCTCCCCAAGCAGATCATGTCTTGGTAGACTTATTCTCATCCACAGTGGGCGAGGGGGCTCTATAGGCAAAACTCCCTCACATCAGCCCCCATCCTAGAATTAAGTGTAGCCCAATGATCACCTCATTAGCATAAGCTTAGGCGTGGTCTGAAGGGCCCTTCATAAATAATAGTCACTTCTATCACTGGGAAAATACCAAGGAATTAAAATCTCCACCCCAGAAAGGATGTAGACCAAATAAATTCTTTTTTTTTTTTTTTTTGGTAAAACAAAGGCATTTTATGGTAATTTTCAAACATGCACCAAAGCAGAGAAAATAATACGATGTTTTCACATGAACCCATCACCCAGCCTCTTTATTATACAATACCTCCTTACTGCAACTTAAGATAAGTAGATAGATACTCTTATAAAATTACTTCCAATTCATGGTCCCAAGGCAGGTACTAGCCAGCAATAAGTTATCATATTACCTCTTAAAATTTTAAGAAATATGTCATTATTTTATTATGTGATTTTTATTTCTCCCTTGAGCTATTCAGAAAACTTTTCAATAACTTGAAAGTAAAATCTCTTTTGGTAATCATATTTTTTTACTTCTACTTAGAAACTTAAAGAACTAGATTTTTCTGATGTGATCCACATTCTCAGAAACAAACGAAAGAATAGTTAACTTGACTAGTTGTACAGAGAAATCACTGGTCTAAATAATAAATATTAGAAAACTGTATTGGTATTTATGATAAAAGTCCTATCTGTATCATTCTAAATCTACTTTATTTTTACAGTACATTATAGGTAAGAACCTACCAGTAAAGCTGACTATAGAAAAAGTAGTTCTCTTCACTTAGTATGTGGGGTTATCAAAGACCCATAATTGAACCAAGTGTGTCGTGACCAATTTGAGGAGAACACACAGTGTTCATTTCTTTTACTATGACTTCCAAAGTAGAGATATCTTGTGCAGGGTTGATGGACCAGCATCTATAAATGAGCTCCAGGGTTTCTATTCTATTAAGCTCCTGAATCTTTTATGCATATACACACATATGCATATATGTGTGTATACTTGTGTGTGTGTGTGTGTGTGTACACACACACACATTTTATGGAGAAAGAATTCACACTTTCGTGAGATTCCCAAAATCTATGACCATTACCTAAAGAAGCCCTAAGAATTAGTTTCATAAGGGAACCCTTCTCTAGGAACAAATCAATCCTCAAACCACTCTCCTAAAGCCTCCAGATTTTATAATTCCTACCATCATAATCCAAAGGCCTGCCATTGGATCCTTTCAATGCCTCCAGCCTTCTTGAAGCATTTATTTTTCAAGTAAGTTAACTTGAGTCTCTATCCCACATGATGTCCATAGCCCTCCTCAGTATTTCTGAGAATTATTGGTGGGACAAGCTTACATTTCTCCTGGCTGCCTCTCACTCTTATTTACTATTCTACTTTCTGTAACAACATCTGCAAGATGGCAAATAGACCTGTTTCCTTTATTCCCCAAAGTACCATTAACATAAAGCAATTGCATATAACATAACTTTACCAAAGGTTTATAAAAATGTGGAAGGACCATGTGTTAACCATGTTTCTAGCTTCTGTAAAGTCAATGCTCTAATATCTGCCCTACATATATATACTGGACATGCCTCGTGCTGGACAACCTAATAATATGCTTGAGTTACCTTGCCTTAATCTCCTGCTTCCTTTATCACCTCTGCCCCATTCAAGAGACATCCCCCTCTTAAGAGCATGCTGTTCGCATGCAAACCAGCCAATATAGAGTCTAGACCCACAACTACCTTTTTATAGGTCTCTCACAATCTTGGCCATTATCCACTTTCCCTAATCACCCCAAATAACTATGGACAGCCCCTATGCACAGAATCTGCTAAAATTATTCAAACTAGCAATCTAAGCCTATTTACCCTACCTCAACTACTGCTTCCCCCATCCCCCACAAAAAAAAAAAGGTAAACTCTTGTCCACATTTCCTCCCCTTTCCTTTGCTTCATGACTAACCATGGTGCTTTCTCATGTGGCTCCAGGTGGCAAAGTGCCCACTTTTCTTGGGAACTTGAGTAACAAACTATCTTTTCAATGTCAATCATTTATTTGCTGATTTATTGACCTCACTACACCTCAAAGTTTCTATTAATACACTATATTGTAGAAAAGATCATAACAGCAAATGCAACAGAAATCAACTTACTATTTATTACTAAACATCACTGTTCCTTAGCCATCCCCTTACAAGGAATTTTTTAAATCTTCATCAGAGAATATTTTTATTAATTTTAGAGAGAGAGGAAAGGAGTGAGAGAGAAAAAAAAACATGGATGTCAGAGAGAAACATCTATCGGTTGCCTCCCATACATGCCCCACCAGAGAGTGAATCAGAACCCAGGTATGTGCCCTAACCGGGAATTGAACCTGCAGCCTTTTGGTGTATGGGAAAACGCTCCAACCAACTGAGTCACCCAGCCAGAACTACAAGAACTTTCTTAGCAGCTTTATTTTCATGAGACTAATTTTCCACTGAGGTCATTACTCCCTATAGTTTCTTTTCTTCTTATCTTTGATGTTCCCTACACCTTTCCTCTTTAGATGGCAGAGGAGTTTAGGAATGTTCCTGTTATTTTACCAGGCAGAACAGCTTTGTTTTCCTTTTTTCAACCTACATCCCTTTAGGACTTCCATTACCAAAATATCTACTCAGAATTTTCCTAAAAGAAAGAGCATCATCCTTTAAGATAAATGCTGCTAATCTGTATAATATGGATGTTCAGCAACAATTTCATCTTTTAAAGCTAAATTTCTTCCTGTTAAATACGCATCTAAAAAATTCAAAAGCAATCCATGCAGAGAAGATCCCCAAGAACACTATCAACTTACAATATTAATTAACAGTTTAAAGTTTATGATAAATATATTATTCAAGTTTGTATTGGGCAACAGAAATTAATATACAAGAGTTAACAGATTTCTTATGTACCAACAATAAGCAGTAGAAAATAAAATGGAAAATATTACATTAAAATAACCATAAAAACTATAAAACACCTAAGAATAATCTTAACAAAACCACAAAAGAGTTACCCTAATAAGCTCAAAACTCTACTAAAGGTATAACTATTTAAACCTGAATAATAGAAAAGCAAGCCATAATACTTGAATGGAAAGTCTAAATAATGCAACAACATCAATTCTGTCAAAATTATTGTGTAAATTAACATTACACAAAGCAAAATTCCAAAAGCATTTGAGATTACAGAAAGGAAACCAACCAAATTATTTTCAGATTTAACAGAAAGAACAAGCATGCAGGAATATTTAGGGGAAAATTAAAAAGAAAAATGAGTGAAATTATACACTATCAAATATTTAAGGACACTATAAAACCACATTTCAAACAGATACTTATATGCCTAAAAGAGGAAACAACCCAAATACTTATTAATAGATAGATGGATAAACAAATGTAGTATATACATACAACAGAATATTTTTTAAGTATTTTTCTTTTTTCTATTGTTGTTCAAATACAGTTGTCTTCATTATCTCTCCACCACTCCCCCACATCCCAGCCATCCCCACTTCCCACTCTTACTCTCTACCCACCTTTGGTTTTGTCCATATGTCCTTTATAGTTGTTCCTGAAATCCCTTCCCGCTTTCCCCCTTTTATCCCTTCCCACCTCCCCTCTAGTTACTGTCAACTTGCTCTTAATGTCAATCTCTCTGGTTATATTTTACTTGCTTATTTCTTTTGTTGATTAGGTTCCACTTATAGGTAAGATCATATGGTATTAGTCTTTCGCCACGTAGCTTTTTATTTTTTTGGTGGTTTATTTTATTTTATTTTATTTTACTTTATTTTTATTTTTGATTGTTGTTCAAGTACAGTTTTCTGTCTTTTACTTCCATTCCAGCCCACCGCCTCAGTGCTCCCCACTGCTTTCCCATTTCCACCCCCCACCCTAGTTTTTGTCCATGTGTCCTTTATACTTGTTCCTATAAACCCTTCCCCTTTTCCCCTGAAATTCCCTCCTCTCTTCCCTCTGGTCATTGTCAGCCTGTTCTCTATTTCAGTGTCTTTGGTTATATTTTGCTTGTTTTTTTGTTATGTTGATTAGGTTCCACACATAGGTGAGATCACATGGTATTTCTCTTTCACCTCCTGGCTTATTTCACTTAGCATAATGCTTTCCAGTTCCATCCATGCTGTTGCAAAGGGTAGGAGCTCCTCCCTTCTTTCTGCTACATATAATTCCACTGTGTAAATTTTACCACAGTGTTTTGATCCACTCATTACTCACTGATGGGCACTTAGGTTACTTCCAACATCTGGCTATTGTAAATTGTGCTGCTATGAACACTGGGGTGCATAGGTTCTTTTGAATTGGCATTTCAGGATTCTTAGGGTAGAGTCCCAACAATGGAATTGCTGGGTCAAAAGGCAGATCCACTATTAGTTTGCTGAGAAAATTCCATACTGTTTTCCATAGTGGTTGTACCAGCCTGCAATCCCACCAACAGTGCACTAGGGTTCCCTTTTCTCCACAACCTCTCCAGCACTTGTTGTTTATTGCTTTGTTTATGATGGCCATTCTGATTGGTGTGAAGTGGTATCTCATTGTGGTTTTAATTTGCATCTCTCTGATGGCTAGTGATGCTGAGCATCTTTTCATGTGTCTCTGGATCCTTTGTGTGTCCTCCTTGGAGAAGTGTCTGTTCAAGTCCTTTGCCCATTTTTTAATTGGGTTGCTTGTCTTCTTAGATTGGAGTCATGTGAGTTCTTTGTATATTTTGGAGGTTAAACCTGTCTGAGGTATCATTGGCAAATATGTTTTCCCATACAGTTGGTTCTCTTTTTATTTTAATACTGTTTTCTTTAGCCATGCAGAAGCTTTTTATTTTGATGAGATCCCATTTGTTTATTCTTTCCTTTATGTCCCTTGCTCTAGGGGACGTATCAGCAAAAATGTTGCTGTGTGAAATATCTGAGATTTTCCTGCCTATGTTCTCCTCTAGGACTTTAATGGTTTCATGGTTTATATTTAAGTCTTTTATCCACCTTGAGTTTATTTTTGTGTATGGTGTAAGTTGGTGCTCGAGTTTCATTTTTTTGCACATAGCTGTCCAGTTCTCCCAACACCATTTGTTGAAGAGGCTATTTTTACTCCATTTTATGTTGCTGTACCCTTTGTCAAATATTAATTGTCCATAAAGACTTGGGTTTATTTCTGGGCTCTCTGTTCTGTTCCATTGGTCTATGTGTCTCTTTTTATGCCAGTACCAGGCTGTCTTGATTACAACGACCTTGTAATACAGTTTGATATCAGGTATTGTGATCCCTCCTACTTTGCTCTTTTTTCTCAAAATTGCAGCAGCTATTCAGGGTTGTTTATGGTTCCATATAAATTTTTGAAGTGTTTGTTCTATGTCTGTGAAATATCCCAAATACCAATCCCATTGGTACTTTAATAGGTATTGCATTGAATGTGTAAATTGCTTTGGGTAGTATGGACATTTTGATGATGTTAATTCTTCTGATCCATGAACACAGTATATGTTTCCATTTATGTGTGTCTTCCTTGCTTTCTTTATTCAGTGTTGTGTAGTTTTCTGGATACAGGTCTTTTACCTCCTTGGTTAGGTTTATTCCTAGAAATTTTATTTTCCTTTTTGCTATATCAAATGGAATTTTTTTCTTCATTTATGCTTCTGCTGTTTCATTGTTAATATACAAAAATGCCTTTGATTTCTGAATATTGACTTTGTATCCTGCTGTTTTGCCAAATTCACTTATTATGTCGAGCAGTTTTTTGGTGGAGTCTATAGGATTTTCTATGTACACTATCATGTCATCTGCAAACAGTGAGAGTTTTCTTTCCTCCTTTCTGATTTGGATGCCTTTTATTTCCTTTTCTTGTCTGATTGCTGTGGCTAAAACTTCCAGTACTATATTGAATAGAAGTGGTGAAAGTGGACAACCTTGTCTTGTTCCTGATCTTAATGGAAAAGATTTTAGTTGTCCATTGAGTATGATGTTGGCTGTAGGTCTCTCATATATGGCCTTTATTATGTTGAGGAATGTTCCCTCTGTTCCCACTTTGCTGAGTGTTTTTATCATAAATGGGTGCTGTACCTTATCAAATGCCTTTTCCACATCTATTGATATGATCATGTGATTTTTTTTGCTTTTGTTTATCTGATGTATTACACTTACTGATTTGTGAATATGGAACCATCCTTGCATCCCTGGGATGAATCCCACTTGGTCATGGCAGATGGTCTTTTTAATGTATTGTTGGATGTGGTTTGCCAATATTTGTTGAGGATTTTAGCATCTATGCTCATCAGCCATACTGGTATGAAGTTTTCTTTCTTTGTTGTGTCTTTATCTGGTTTTGGGATTAGGATGATGTTGGCTTCACAAAAAGAATTTGGGGGTCTTCCATCATGTTGGATTTTTGGGAATAGTCTGTGAAAGATAGGGGTTAGCTCTTCCTTAAATGCTTTGTAGAATTCTCCTGTGAAACCATCTGGTCCAGGGCTTTTGTGTGTTGGGAGTTTTTTTATTACTGCTTCAATTTCTTTTGCTTTTATTGATGTGTTCAGGCTTTCTGCTTCTTTTTCACTGAGTTTTGGAAGATTATATTTTTCTAGAAATTAGTCCATTTCACCTAGGTTTTCAAATTTCTTGGCATATATTTCTTCATACTAATTTCTTACAATTCTTTGTACTTCTGTGGTACCAGTTGTGATCTCTCCTCTTTCATTTCTGATTGTGTTTATTTGGATCCTTTCTCTTTTTTTCTTGATGAGCCTGCTTAAAGGCTTGTCAATTTTGTTTATCTTTTCAAAGAACCAGCTCCTGGATTCATTGATCCTTAGAATTGTGCTTTTAGTCTCTACGTCATTGAACTCTGCTCTGATCTTGGTTATTTCCTTCCTTCTACTTGCTCTGGGCTGTCTTTGTTGTTGTTCCTTGACTTCTTGTAGACATAGGGTTAGGTTGTTTGTTTGAAATGTTTCTATCTTTTTACGTAGGCCCGTATCATTATGGACTTCCCTCTCAGGATTGCCTTCTCTGTGTCCTATAAATTTTGGACTGTTATGAGTTCATTTTCATTTGTTTCCAGAAACCTTTTGATTTCTTCCCTAATCTCATTCTTGACCCATTCATTGTTTAATAGCATGCTTTTCAATTTCCATGATTTTGAATGTTTTGGGTTTTTTCTTTGGGGTTGGTTTCTAGTTTCAGTCCCTTGTGATCCAAGAAAATGCTTGATATGATTTCAATTTTCTTGAATTTGTTGAGGTTTGTTTTGTGTCCTATCATGTGGTCTATCTTTGAAAAAGTTCCACGTGCATTTGAAAAGAATGTGTATTTAGTTCCTTTGGGATGGAGGGCTCTATCTATATCAGTTAAGTCCATTTCATCTAGGGCATTGTTCAATGCCACAATATCTTTGTTGATATTTTGTTTGGAAGATCTGTCCATTTTTGACAGTGGGGTGTTAACATCCCCTATGATAACTGTGTTGCTGTCAATATCTTTCTTGAAGTCCTCTAAGATTTTCTTTATGTATTTGGGTGTTCCTATGTTGGGTGCATATATATTTACAATGTTTATGTCTTCTTGGTGAATTCTTCCCTTGAGTATTATGAAGTGACCTTCTGGGTCTCTTTTTATGGCTCTTTTTTGGAAATCTTTTTTGTCTGATAAGAGTATTGCTACCTCGGCTCTTTTTTCCTGTCCATTTGCTTGGAATATTTGTTCCCAGCCCTTCACTTTCAGTCTGTGTAGGTCTTTTGTCCTGAGTTGGGTCTCTTATAGGCAGTATATGTGTGGGTCATACTTTCTTATCCATTCAGATATTCTATTTCTTTTGATTGAGCATTTAACCCTTTACACTTAAGGTTATTATTGATAGGTAATTATTCATTGCCATTGTCATACCTGTGTTTCTCTCTGTCTCTCTCTTTTCCTTCCTTTCCTTAAAGCAGTCCCTTTAGGATTTTTTGCAAAGCTGGTTTGGTAAAGGTGTATTCTTTTAGACTTCTTTTGTCTGGGAAGCTTCTTATTTGGCCTTTTATCTTGATTGAGAGCCTTGCTGGGTAAAGCAGTCTTGGTTGCAGGCCTCTGGTTCTCATTATTTGGAATATTTCTTGCTATTCTCTTCTGGCTTGGAACATTTTCATTGAGAGGTCAGCTGCTGACCTTATCAGGGCTCCTTTGTATGTTACTTCCTGTTTCTCTCTTGCTGCCTTTAAGATTTTCTCTTTATATTGGAATTTTGCCATTTTAATTATGATGTGTCTTGATGTGGGCCTCTTTGGGTTCTTCTTGATTGGGATTCTCTGTGTTTCCTGGATTTGTGTGGCTTTTTCTCTCATCAAATTAGGGAAGTTTTCCATTATTACTTTTTCAAGTAGGTTTTCTATCCCTTGCTCTTCTTCTTCTCCTTCTGGTATCCCTATTATGCAGATATTATTACATTTCATATTGCCTTGCATTTCTCTTAATCCTTGATTCTTTCTGAGTCTCTTTTCCTTTTCTTGCTCTTTCTGGGTGTTTTTTTCTACTTTGTCCTCTAGCTCACTGATCCAATCTTCTGCTTCATCAGTCCTGCTTTTGATTCCTTCTGCTGTGTTCTTCAGTTCAGAATTTGTATTCTTCATTTCCTCTTGGCCTTTGTTGATAGTTTCTATTTCCTTTTTCATGTTTATATAGTTTGCAGTGAGATCGTTGTAGCTTCCCTGAAGTTTGTGGTAGCTCATTGTGAGCTCATTGAGCTTCCTGATAACCGTTGCTTTGAACTCAGTATCTGATAGTTGAGTTGCCTCTATTTCATTTAGCATTTTTTCTTAGGCTTCCTCCTTTCCTTTCATTTGGGGATTGTTTCTTTATCTTCCCATTGTTTGTGAGACTCTTCCCGTTAGCTTCAGCTTCTTAAATTGATCTGTTCTGGCTCTCTGGGTTTATGGTGTGAACTTCTGTGGTAGAATACCTGTGAGATTTAGTGGCGCAGTCTCGTTGATCTCCCGAGCTTACTGGTCTTGGGTTATCATTTAAGCTGGCTCCGTGTTTGTCTTTCGGTTTTGATTGTGGTTGGGTCTTTCTTTGGTGGCTCCTTCCCACCAGCTGCTTAACTGAGGGTCACTCTGTCCAACACCTCTTGTATTTTGTTTTATTGGTGAAGGCAGGCTGTGTTGAAGTTGGTTCTTCCATGTGTAAAAGGTTTTGAGGATTCTCTCTAGCTCTTGTTCAGTTGTTTGTACTGGATAGTTTCTCCACATTTAGTTATGTTTCCAGCTAGGTCTTGGATTGAGGTTTGTGTGGTTTCTACTCCCTCCTTCACCTCCTTCTGTTGTTATCTGTTGGTGGTTCCTATGTTGTTGGGTTTCCTCTTCCAGTGGGTCTCCGGGTGTTCACAGTTTTCACCTACTCTTTTTGTGATCAGTTGGAGAGGTAAGGCAAAATGGTTTAAGACAGCAAGAGAATATTTTATGATATTTACCGTAGCAGCCAGTAGAGAAGAAATAGGAGATCCTTTGGCTATGATGGTATTAACCAGGATTTTCCACCCAGCCAGTGTTAACTATGATATTCCACCCAATTAGCCACTTTTTAGAAAGGATGGAAAGAAGATAAGACTCTTGTTGGGGAGGGAAGGATTGTGATTTGGATCTAGAAAGCAGTGAGGTTTTGGGAGGTCAGATTCTGAGGTAAGGTGAGAGAGAGTAAAGGATAGTAAATAGGTGTAGTGTGTGAGAGGATATAATTAACCACTACAGTAATAGAGTTCAGGAAACTGTGAAGTGGGACAAGATCCAGGAGGGGTGTTGTGAAGTATTTACAACTGTATGGAACAGCTATTATTTACAATAATATTTTAACAACAGTCATATGACAGAATCTATGTGATCTGGATAACAAGAATAGGGAGTATAGGACCTTGAGTAGTGTGCTAAAGGAACACAAGTGACGTGAAGGGCAGTAAATTAGCAATACACTATGAAAGAGAACAGGGGAAACCTGTCAAATGATACAATATAACCAGTCAAGCAAAGAAGACTATACAGAAAGAAGAGGAATACAAAAATACTATTAAAATAAAAGATGTAAGAATGATGAAAAAATAATAATACAAATATGCAATAACTTGCAGGTTCTCTGTAATAGCAAAGTGAATTTTGCCTCATTGTCTCAACTGTTTGGATTCCCCCTCTTTGGGTCCAACTCTGGTCTTTTCACAGTTCCAGGTTTTTTTGTCTCACTTGTTGGTATTTAAAAAAAGAAGGCAGTAGAAGGGAGGAAGAATAGATAAAATTGGAAAGAAATAAGAAAAGAGAGGAAAAAAGGTATTGAAAGATAAAACAATAATAAAATTTTTTTTAAAAGATTACTTAAAAAGAAAAAAAACTCTTGTTGATTTCAAACTGGCCAAACCGGTTTTTCTGGTCTTGCTGGCTGCAGCAGGCTGAGGGGTGATTGGTATGGCTTTTATCCCTTCCCCATCTGCACTCAGTCTTGTGAGCACTCTCCCAAGAGCTAGCCTGACACCTTGGGTGTGGAATTCAGGTCTTCCTGAGGGCATTCTTTGCCCTCAGGGGGTTACCACTGTGGGCTGGGGTGCAGATGCGCATGCTCGGCCAGGCTGCCTCCATCCCTTGGGTTTGGGTGCATGTTCTTCCCAGTGCTATGGGGGTGCACAGGGCATTCCGTGCAAACTTCTGAGCAACCTCGGGATGGTTGCCCAGCTGGGTAGGGAGGAGGCTGAGCAGCTGTTGTAGGAGAATTCCCCAGTTTTTCTTTTTGAGAAATTCCTCCTACTCAAGTTTGCTGCTCTGTACAACCCAATTCTCCAGTCAGACCAATGACTATCAGGGTCAGTGCCCCTCACTGTGCGACTCTCGACTCTCCGAACTGGTGTCCACAGGCTTCAAGGGTGATAACAACCCCTGTGTGTTTGCCACTTTTTCCTTTTTCCCCTCTCTGTGACTTCAAGCAACCAGGTCTCTCCCAGTGCTGTTTAAACCTTGATTGACCAGAGAGTGAGGGAGCAGTTGACCTGGCTCTCTCCCAAGGACTCTGTGGCAGACCCGGGGACAGGCACCAGGCCTAGGGCTGCAGCCACCTTGGTCCACAGCCATCCTGGTCCCTGAACTGGTCCCTGGGGCCTTATTGTCCTTAAGCACTCTCCTTACTGTCTGTTTTTTAGCATCTGCTACAGTTTTTGCTCTCTTATTTTCATATATGCTGGGGTACTGTTGGTTGTTTGCTCTGTTCCTCCACAGATTGGCTATGTTTTTCTCCCATGTGTAGGAGAAAGTGGAGTCTGCTCCCTCCTACCCATCACCATCTTCCCTCAATTCACATACCATAATGCTCCCCAGATCTATCCATGCTGTTGCAAAAGGTAGGATCTCCTTCTTTCTTTCTGCTGTGTAGTATTCCATTGTGTAAATGTACCATAATTTCTTTATCCACTCATTTACTGATGGGCACTTAGATTGCTTCCAGCACTTGGCTATTGTAAATTGTTCTGGTATGAACATTGGGGCATGTAAGTTCTTTTGAATTGGTGCTTCAGGATTCTTAGGGTATAATCCCAGCAGTGGAACTGCCAGGTCAAAAGGAAGTTCCATTTTTAGTTTTCTAAGGAAATTCCATACTGTTTTCCATAGTGGATGCTCCAGTCTGCATTCCCACTAACAGTGCACTAGGGTTCCCTTTTCTCCACAACCTCTCCAGCACTTGTTGTTTGTTGATTTATTTATGATGGCTATTCTGACCAATATGAAGTGGTATCATTGTGGTTTTAATTTGCATCTCTCTGATGGCTAGTGATGTGAGCATCTTTTTGTATGCATCTGGGCCCTTGTACACAACATAATATTATTCAATCTTGAAAAGAAATGAAATTTTGAGTCATTGTACAATCTAGATAAATCTTGAAGACATTAGGATAAATGAAATAAACCAGACAGAGAAGGACAAATATTTCATGATTCCAATTATATCAGGTACCTAGAATAGGCAAATTCATACTGACAGAAGCTTGACTAGACTACCAGGGCCTGGAGGAATCTGAGATAAGGAGTTATTGTTTAATAAGTACAGATTTTCTGTTTTGGATGATGAAAAATTGCTGGATATGGATATTGATGATAGTTGTACAACATTGTAAAAGTAGCTAATGTCTCTGAATTGTGCACTTAAAATGATAAATTTCCTATTATGCATATTTTATATAACATAAAATAACAATTAAAACAGCAAAAAAATACATGACCTTATATTAATCCAAACAATGTAACAATGGTGTCTTCACCTGCACACCGACCAATGACTAGTACTGGGAGCCAAGAAAGAGTTGCAAGTATATATTCAGATTTAGTATATGACAAAGATGACATTTTAAGTCAGAGAGGAAGTAATAAAATAATCTGTTAGTGGTTCTTTAACAAGCTACTATCTTGGAAAAAGGATTATACTCCTAATACACATTGTATTCCAAAATACATTCCAGGAATTTATAAATATTTTAAAATAGAGTACTGGAACAAAAATATAAGATAGATATATAAACTAGGAGCATGGAAGTCTTTCCTCAAGATTACAGCAGATGCAATAACAACAAAGGAAGAGGTAAATAAAGTTGACTATATCAAATAATTTTATAACTCAAAAACAATATTATCAAAGTCAAAATGTAAATGATAAACTGAAAAATGTCCTTTCTATATAAAGATAACTTACTAGAAAATAAAACTAAACATCTCATTAAAAAACTGGGCAAAGGATATGGACTGGCAATTCACATGCACACACTCACAAAAAGTAACTAGTCAATAAGCTGTGGAAAATTTTTCAGAATTCCAGTCAAGATGAAGGTATAAGTAGACATACTTCACCTCTTCATGCAACCACAAAAGGAATTACAACTAAATCTCAAAACAAATAACACCCAGACCTGTTAGAAAATCAAGCTATAAGTCTGACAACCAAGGATTTAAAGAAGCCACATTCATCCAGACAGGTAGGGGGATGAAGATTTGGAGATGAGGCAGAGAAGCAAAGAGATCGGTATGGCTTAAAGATGTGGCAGTAGCAGCAGAACAGGAATGGGTGGTCCCACACTCACATGTGGCAGGTAAAAATCAGGAGCAAGCAATCCCAGCCCCAGGCCAGACCACACAGCCTGGAATTCCAGTGCCTCAAAGATAAATCCCATTAACTACTGGCTGAAAAAAACAGCTGAAGTTGGAGCAGTGAAAGAAACTGCCAGATTTTCAGGAAACTCTGCTTAAAGGGCCTGCAGTCTTAAATATATGCAAACCAACCACTCTGGGATTCAACACCGGGGCAACAGTATAAGGACACAAGTCACATACAGGAAGTAGATGAAGTGACTGGAAATGGGGAGAGTGCCAAGCAACCCCTCAGAAGTCAGTCAGCAACACAGGTCCCTCTCTGAGCCCTCCCACCACATGGAGCCACAAAGCAGGGAAGCGGGTTGCCCCAGCCTGGTAATTACCTAAGGTTCCACCCCACACTATTTTCAGGTGCCTTTTCTACAGCAGCCTATGCTACTAAGACAAGGAGTCAAGCAGCTCTACCTAATACATAGAAACAAACACAGGGAGGCTGCCAAATTGAGGAGACAAAGAAATATGGCCCAAATGAAAGAACAGAACAAAACCCAAGAAAAAGAACTCAACAAAATGGAGATAGCCAACCTGTCAGATGCAGAGTTCAAAACAATGGTGATCAGGATGCTCAGAGAACTCACTGAGCACAGCAACAACATGAAGGAAGAAATGAAGGCTACACTCAGTGAAATAAAGAAAAATCCACTGGGAACCAACAGTGAAGGGAAGGAAGCCAGGATTCAGATCAATGATTTCGAACATAAGGAAGAAATAAGCATTCAACCAGAACAGAAAGAAGAAACAAGAATTAAAAAAAAAAACAAGGATAAGCTTAGGAACCTCTGGGACAACTTTAAATGTTCCAACATCCAAATCACAGGGGTGCTATAAGGAGAGGAGGAAGAGCAAGAAATTGAAAACTTATTTTAAAAATAATGAAAGAAAACTTCCCTAATTTGGTGAAGGAAATAGGCATACAAGTCCAGGAAGCACACAGAGTCCCAAACAAGTTGGACCCAAAGAGGACCATACCAAGGCACATCATAATTAAAATGCCAAAGGTTAAAGATAATCTTTTTTATTATTTATTTATTTATTTATTTATTTATTGTTGTTCAAGTACAGTTGTCTCCATTTTCCCCTGACCACTCCCCTCCCACACCAGCCACCCTCACTTCCCACAGGTGATCCTACCCCTCTTTGGTTTTGTCCATGTGTTCTTCATACATGTTCCTGAAAACCCTTCCCCTTTTCTTCCCCTTATCCCCTCCCACCTCCCATCTGGTCACTGTCAGTTTGTTCTTAATGTCAATGTCTCTGGTTACATTTTTCTTGCCTGTTTGTTTTGTTGATTAGGTGAGATTCTTAAAAGCAGCAAGAGAAAAGCAGAGAGTTACCTATAAAAGAGTTCCCATACAACTATCAGCTGATTTCTCAAAAGAAACTTTGCAGACAAAAAGGGACTGGCAAGAAGTACTCAAAGTGGTGAAAAGCAAGGACCTATAACCTAGATTACTCTATCCAGCAAAGCTATCATTTAGAACAGAAGGGCAGATGAAATACTTCCCAGACAAGGTAAAGCTAAAGGAGTTCATCCTCACCAAGCCATTACAACATAAAGTGTTAAAGGGACTTATTTAAGAAAAATAATAAGATCAAAACTATGAACATTAAACCCTGGTTGGTATAACTCAGGGAATTGCGTGCCAGCTTGTGAACCAAAGGGTCGCCAGTTCGATTCCTAATCAGGGCACACGCCTTGGCTGCAAGCCAAGTTCTTGGTTGGGGGTGCATGTGAGACAACACATTGATGTTTCTCTGCCTCTCTTTCACCCTCCCTTCCCCTCTCTCTAAAATAAATCAATACAATCTTTTTTAAAAAACCATAACAATAAAAAGGCAACCAATTCACAACTATCAACAACTGATTTAAAATAATAAAAAAAAAATCTAACTAAGCAAACTACCAGAACAGGAAAAGAATCATAGATATGGATGTCATTTGGAGGGGAAGGGATGTCATATCAGCCGGAATGGGAAAGGATGAGAAGGGGGAAAAAGGTACAAGGATTAAAAAGCATAATTGGTAGGCACAAAATAGACAAGGAAACATTAATAGTATAGTAAATGGAGAAGCCAAAGCACTTACATGCATGACTCATGGGCACAAACTAAGGGGAAGGATTGCTGGAGGGAATGGTGGCACTAGGAGGAGTAGTGCAAAAAGAGAAAAATTGAGGCAATCATAATAACATAGTAAAATATACTTAAAATAAATAAATAAATATAAATAATGTTAAAGGAAGAAAAGTTTTCAATGGTGAAAAATAGTCAATAAGCTATGGGAAAGTTTTCAGTGGAGAAACAAGATGTTTCATGCTTTGTTCATGGGAGTATAAACTGATACACCTAGTGAAAAACAACATTTTGGCAACATGTATCAAAAGACTTTGATGCAACAATTCCACTTCTAGAAATCTATCAGAAGGAAATTAATGAACAAGTGCACAAAGGTGAACATGCAAGAATGCTCATTGCAACAAATTTGGCAAGACATTCCAAATTGTACCCAACCAAAAGAGATTAATGAAATAAATTATGGCACTCTTGGAATGGAATACCATGCAGCTATATTAACTGAACTTAAAATGTTTGTCACATAACACTAAAAAGAAAAGGGGCCACAAAATATTATAAAGTGATTTAATTTTTATTAAAAATTATTTAGTGTATATATATATATTTGCAAGGAAATATATCTGCAAAGATATCACCAAAAGAGAAAAAACATGGTGTTTCACAAACTTTGTAATGACAACTGTAGAAATAAAAAAAAAGATACCATTTATAGGGTTTTGCCATTTTGTCAAAACAAAATTATTTCATTTTCTGTATTCTTTTTGTCTTATAAGCAAACAAAATTTGTAGAATTATCATAACCAATGACAAAACTGTCCTTACAATTCAATTGTGTCAGAACAGGGAAAAACTGTTAAGAGAAATGTATGGGAGGAGGAGCAGACAGACAGACGAATGGACGAGTGGACAGACATTCACACATATGTAGAAAAGCAGTCTTAACTTTTTAGGATCATAGTTCATAGTAGAGAGAAGTCCCTGTCAATGTCACAATCAATTTTTATGGAGTTTCATCAAGATTCAACAGTATAGTTGGGAGAGAGGAAAGCAAGCTGTCACCCTTTTGAGCACAATTTCACAAAGCAAAGCCTTTTCTACAACTTTTCAAGAAAAATATATTGACACAGCTGTTGTTAAAACTATGACAGGAAAATCATTAGAGAAAGCTATCTGAAAGCAAGACCATGAGGTTTCAGAGAAATTAGTCAAAGGGAGGACGGAATCTGTTCTTATCCTTCCAGCTGGTCCAGCCTCTCCTCCAAATTTGCTCTCTTCCAAATTGGTCGGTACTTGGTTAGCTGAGCCGCTGCAAGGACACATTCATGGAAAATTGCTCCATCTGCTTTTACATCATGTTGTAATGCATAAGATTTGTCATGTCCTTCACAACTCTCATCAGTGTAATTTTGTAACTGAACAACCAGTGGGTTCCTACAACTCGTCACCAATAGGTAAAAACTCTGGAGACAGAGTTTGGCAGAAAGGCAAAGGAATCTTTTATTAAAAGCATATACAGTTTTTGAAATAATGGCAGGTTTCTGCCTCAAAGCCCATTTCCTCTAAAATATCCAAAGAAAATCATCACCCTGACACCCTCTGCCAGCTCAGTTCAAGGTTGCTCATCCTCTTTGAAACGTAGGTGGCTCAGCTGGTTTCCAGTCACTGCCTGGCTTCAGGCATCCTTTGTAGTCTGTGTGTCCCAGCCTCCTACTTGCAGCATGCTGTCCTCTTTCTCCAGTTGTTGCTCTCTGGTGCACCTGTGTGCCTGGCTGGGCAGGATCCATGCAACACAGCTCTAGGTGTTAGCGCTGCTGCAGCTTCCTGTGTGGGCAAGGGTCCTCCTGTTACAATTTTAAGTGTCCCCCTTTTAACACTCTGGACACTTGAATTCTTACAAGGGAAAATGGATGAAGTTCTCAACCTTCTGTTTCTACTTTCTGAAGGCCAAGAGTCATGTTCTACCTAACCTCTGGCCCAGAGGTCCCTAATAAAAGAATGTCTGGAGTGAAGGGAAGTCTTCATGCAAGGGAGAAGGATCTTGCAAGGTTCAGGTCAACTGGTTGTCCCTGGGAAGTGGCATGTGCAATGTCCAGAGGATAGCATTACTGGACAAGTTGGCATTCTATACTCTAGAAGATGACAAATTTAGCAAGAGGGTTAAAAGGCATAATCAGAACTAAATGACAAAAGTAGGGACCAATCCTACATTAAGAAAGAGTCACTTCCTTGGAGGAAGGTGTGCAAGGTATGTCACACCTGTTCAAAGTCTTATTGCCCACTACAAAATAGGCTGAGGGGAATATCCTGAGATTCACCCCTTTAACACTGCCAGACCTACGCAGCACACCTCCAGCTATCAGCATGCTGCGTATTTCCAGGCAGGGAAAGGGCCCCCAGGCTTGTCACGTGGCCAGGCAGCTTCCAGGACTGGCACCAACTGATACACTAAGCCCAATCCCACATGTTGGTGTAGTGTGTTTAAGGCCCTTCCTGAGCTGGAGTGGCAGCGATGGTGGGAACCTCCACTGCCAGACCCGCATTGGAGGACCACACTTGGGCGGAGGGCAGGTGGTTGCTGAAGTGGCTTTCCCAGCAGGTGAGAAGCATGGGGCTTGCAGCCCAGCCACACCACCTCCTGAGACCCGCCAGCCCAAGCCTCCGAGCCTCCTCCTTTACTGGGCTAGTGCTCTGGGAGGGATACGGAGAACCCTCCCAGACCATGTGGTGCCCACAAGGTTTTCTGGTTCAGGAGCCTGAGCCCCATACAGCCAACAGATCAGCCAGGGGAGAGGAGAGCAAAGCACATGGCATTTCCACGTGCTCTGCTTTTAAAGGCCACCCTCAGGTAGTTGTCCTGGCTGTCAGGGCAATGTAGCTGGTTCAGCAGCCACACAGCCAGCTCCTGTGCCATTCTTGGTGCTTCCCCATCCCCCACCCCCATTTTTGTCGGGGAGACATCTTTTCACATCTCCCTTACAATTCACATCTTTTTTGTGTGATTGTTTAATTAGTGTCTGTCTCTACGGCTAAACAACTTAAGGTTGCAATCCTTTTGTGCTTATATACCTTTGTATCCTCAGCATAGTGCCTGACAGAGCCCCTCAACATTTTTTTAATGAGTGAGTGAGTGAGAGTAAACAGCCTACAAAGTCAGATTTCTACTGGTATCCTTTATTTTTCCAGCCTTAAGGACTAAAATTAAATAAGGTGTGTTCCACAGTTATTACAGTAAATTCTTCATACATAACAAATGCTCTCATACTTTCTCATCTCTGAGTTCTTGTTGGAGCTCCACAACATATAATATATGCAAAGATACTCAAGATCTAATCTTTCACATGTAAAATAAGTGATTAGATGGTCTTTAAAACCATGCCCACCCCTATATTCTCTGATTCTAAACAAACACCCTGAACATGGTTCCTGGGAGAAGGAGTCACAATGCACTCCAGCTGCTAGGGTTGCATGTGGTGCTTAGAAGGAGCCCAAGTTGTGGAAGTAGTACAGAAACATTAATAAAGAATAATAGCAAACCCCAAACATTCTGTTTGGGAAGTGGGAAGGGGAGTTAGTTGTCAGAACATATGTATCTCAAACAAAGGATCATCCTTAAAATAAGATTACTCATCAGCAAGAGTAGGGTTTTATATGTGATGTTTCAATTGCATCAAAATTGGCCTTGTGGGAAAAAAACCTTTTTCCTCCTCCACTCAGTTATGAGAGTGGCTGCCATCCCATGCGCTGTGGCATTTGCTCAGTGAACCATTGTCCTTCTCAAAGGATGTTTTTTCACCCAAACAAAAATAACTCTGAATCACTGGTTCTATGAGTATTTTCCCTTTGTTTTGTTCACAATATGAATGACAGATTTGAGTGTATTCATTTCTTGCCTAAGTAAAAGTTGCCATTAACCTAAAATGCTCTATATCACAATGTAAACTGTTAGTTCTTAATTTCTAATGTTGGGTAACTATGAAATTCTAATTAGGGGTTCACAATTCTCCTAAAGGAAAGATATGAGCAACAGGGTTGAAAAAAAGAAGTTTAATAGGGAATTGGAAAGCTACTGATATTTAAAGTTCTTTTCTGTATACAACTATAAAAAATATGTCCTTAGCAATTGTTTCTATAGCTTTCTATAGCATCTATGATGAAAGTGTTGAAAGAACTTTACAAATGTTTCCAGGTTTCATAAAGAAAAAATATTTAGGACAGACACATAATGCTTTTGTCTGTTTCCTCTGTTAAAGGATTGTTTTTTTCTATAAACAGCCCTGTATTATCTAACCTAACATTCAGTTTTTCTTGTGAAGTTGCTGCAGATAGTAATGTTCATCTGTACGGCTACGTCCCCTCAGAAAGTCCGCCTCTCCACTCAGAGCCTGTACTACACGTTCTTGTAGCTGTTTGTCCAATCGCTTCACCAGCAAAACGTAATCTCCTTGAAGGCAGAGCCCCTAACTGGTTTCTTTAATAAATGAATAAATTATTGAAAAGAAAATTTATAAGTTAATTCAAAGGGAATATATGTAACATATGCAAAATGTCATGTCCCTGAGACAGAATTTTACATATCTTTAATGTCAGATTTATGATTCAGAAATTCTGATGTAATTTTCATTTTTCAGCTTTATTAAGTTGGTAATGACATAACACAATAAGTTTAAGGTGTACAAGGGGATGATTTGATACATGTATATATTTTGAAATTATTACGTCAATAAAGTTAGTCAACACCTCCATCCCCTCACATAATTACCTTTTTGTGTGTGTGGTGATGATTTTTAAGATCTCTCTTAGCAACTTTCAAGTGTGTAAGACTATTATTAACCATTTTGGTAACCATCATTCTTCTCTCTACTTCTTCGAGTTCAGCTTCTTTATATTCCACATAAGGGTGAGAACCTACAGTATTCGTCTTTGTCTGGCTTTCTAACATGGTTTTAAATGTAGCCAACAGGTGGCCAGTGGTTTCAATAACATTTCAAAAGCAAAGATAAAGCACTGAGATAATATCATAATAGACAATTCCATTATCTCTTTAATTAAAACTTTACAGTTTTCATTCTGTACCTTGGAATTCCAGCAATGGACATGACCTCTGTCATTAAACAAGAGCAACGTTCATGTGCCTTCACAGTAAACTGGCATCGAATGGCTTTCAGGAACTTCTATACTTTGCAACTGCTTAAACTCAGATAATCATAAACTGTCAGAATTAGAAGGGACCTCAGCAGTCTCCAGCCCAAGTCTCTCAGACTGCAGTTGAGAACAAGTGCCTCCCAGAGTGACCTTCCAGCTCTTCACTCCAAATCCTTGCCTCCTGCCACCTGATGCCACTCTGGCCACCAGTCTTTTACTTTTCCATTCAGTCATCAAACTCCTCAGTCTCAGGAAAATTTAAATCATCCAACAGAAAAAAAACATAAATTAATATAAAAAATAAAGTCTTACTTATAAATCTCAACAAATTCTTAATTTTGCCATTAGGTTTCTTTCCAATTTAAAAAAAAAAAATGTATGAAAGCCACAATGGCCTTCAGTCAAGGGTTCATTGACTTAAAGAATCACGGCCTCAACAAAAGCTTAACAGAAAATTTAGTTACCAATATATGACATAAAAACTGCCTCTGCGTGAGCCACCCTAATTGTTCCTGGATACAAGCCTCGTGATCAGAGTTCTCTCAACAGAGGTATTTTATTTCCTGCCCTGGTAGTGTAGAGGGCAGGCGACGTCCAGTACTTACGGTGCAGCACCGCCACCTAGTGGCCCTTTTGAAGGACTCTCTCTCCGTCAAAACCACAGCCCTTGGTCTTTTCGGGTTGGCAATCCTGAAACTACTTCTTTTTTTTTTTTTAATTCAGCTTTTTTTTCGATCGATTATGCTGTTACAGTTGTCCCATTTCCCCTCTCTCCTCCACCCTGCCCACCCCCTCCCACCCACATTCCCCCCCTTTAGTTCATGTCCATGTGTCATATTCTTTAGCTTCTACATTTCCCATACTATTCTTGCTCTCCCCTGTCT
>PVIA01007865.1:0-78569 GCA_004024845.1 Tonatia bakeri
GGGTATTGTTCAATGCCACGATATCTTTGTTGATATTTTGTTTGGAAGATCTGTCCATTTTTGAGAGTGGGGTGTTGAAATCCCCCACTATAATTGTGTTGCTGTCAATATCTTTCTTGAAGTCCTCTAGGATTTTCTTTATGTATTTGGGTGCACCTATGTTGGGTGCACATATATTTACAATGTTTATGTCTTCTTGTTGGATTCTTCCTTCGAGTATTATGTACTGACATTCTGGGTCTCTCTTTATGGCCCCTTTTTGGACGTCTATTTTGTCTGAAATGAGTATCGCTACCCCAGGTTTTTTTTTTTTCCTGTCTATTTGCTTCGAAAATTTGTTTCCAGCCCTTCACTTTCAGCCTGTGCAGGTCTTTTATCTTGAGGTGGGTCTGTTGTAGGCAGCATATGTGTGGGGCATGATTTCTTATTCATTCAGCTATTCTATGTCTTTTGATTGGAGCATTTAATCCATTTACATTTAAGGTTATTACTGATAGGTACTTATTCATTGGCATTTATGTACATGTGTTCCTCTCTCTCTTTCTCTTTTCCTTCCTTTCCTTAAATCAGATCCTTTAGCATCTCTTGCAGAGCTGGTTTAGTGGAGGTATGTTCTTTTAGACTTCTTTCATCTGGGAAGCTTCTTATTTCACCTTCTATCTTGATTGAGAGCCTTGCTGGGTAAAGTAGCCTTGGCTGCAGGCCTCTGGTTCTCAATACTTGGAATATTTCTTGGCATTCTCTTCTGGCTTGAAGTATTTCCTTTGAGAAATCAGCTGTTAGCCTTATTGGGATTCCCTTGTATTACGTCCTTTTTCTCCCTTGCTGCCTTTAATACTCTCTCTCTGTCTTGAAATTTTGCCATTTTAATTATGATGTGTCTTGAGGTGGGCCTCTTTGGGTTCCTCTTGATTGGAACTCTTTGTGTTTCCTGGATTTGTGTGACTTTTTCTCTCATCAAGTTAGGGAAATTTTCCGTCATTACTTTTTCAAGTAGGTTTTCCATCCCTTGCTCATCTTCTTCTCTTTCTGGTATCCCTATGATACGGTTATTATTCCGTTTCATATTGTCTTGCATTTCTCTTAATCCCTCTTCATTTTTTCTGAGCCTCTTTTCCTTTTCTTGTTCTTTCTGGATATTTTTTCCTACTTTTTCCTCCAATTTGCTGATCCGATCTTCTGCTTCATTGATCCTGCTTTTCATTCCCTCTACTGTGTTCTTCAGTTCAGAAATTGTATTCTTCATTTCCTCTTGGCCTTTGTTGATAGTTTCTATTTCCTTTTTTATATTTATATATTTTGCAGTGAGATCATTGTAGCTTCCCTTTAGTTTCTGGAAGCTCATTGTGAGTTCATTGAACTTCCTTATAATCATTGTTTTGAACTCAATATCTGATAGTAGAGTTGCCTCTATTTCATTTAGCATTCCTTCTGAGGCTTCCTCCTTTCCCTTCATTTGCAGATTGTTTCTTTGTCTTCTCATTGTTTCTGAAACTCTTCTTGTTAACCTCTCTTTCTTAACTTGATCTGTTCTGGTTCCTTGTGTTTATGGTGGGAACTTCTGTGGTAGAATACCTGTGAGATTCAGTGGTGTAGCCTCTTTTGGGTATCCTGGTGTTCACAGCTTCCCCCTACTCTTTTTTGTGATCAGTTGGAGGAGTAAGGCAAAGTGAGTTAAGACAGCAAGCCAGTATTCTATGATATTTATAGTAGCAGTCAGTAGAGAAGAGATAGGAGATCCTTTGGTTATGTATAGTGTTAATCTTTATCTTCCACCCCACTATCCACGTTTTAGAAAGTATGGAAACAAGATAAGGCTCTTAGTGTGGAGGAAAGGATTGTTAGTTGGATCTAGAAAGCTGTGAGGCTGTGGGTGGTCAGATTCTGAGGTAAGATGGGAATAAAGAATAGTAAATAGGGGTAGTGTGTAAAAGAATATAGATGACCCCTACATTAATAGAGTCTAGGAAATTTCGAAGTGAGCTGAGATCTGTGAGGGGTGTTAAGTTGTATTTACAAGTGTATGGAATAAGTCTTGTTTACAGTAATATTGAAGCAACAATCTTTTGGCAGTTTCTATGAGATCTAGATAACAAGAATAAGGAGTATAGAATGTTGAGTGGTGTACTAATGGAACCCAAGTGAGGGACAGTAAATTATGAACACACTGTGAATGAGATAACAGGGGAAACCTATCAAACAACAGTATAAACAGCCAAGTAAAAAAGATTATACAGAAAGAAAAGAAAACCAAAATACTATTAAAATAAAAAATGTGAGAAAAGAGAGAAAAAGATAATATAATTTTGCAGTAATTTGCAGGCAAAACAAACAAACAAAACAAAACAAAAAAACAGAGGATGTACTGCAGGAGAGATAGATTGGGAGTGGAAGTAATAGCACTAGGATGGATGGAAGAGAATCATTAGGAATTGAGAGATATAAAAATAATAAGAGTTAAAAACTAAAAAGTTGCTTAATAAACAGAAACAAGATAAAATCAAACAATCAAACAACAACAGCAGGAGAAGGGGAAAAAAAGAAAGAAAGGGAAAAAAAGAAAACACACACACACACAGAGGGGAAAAAGGACCAAAAAAAAAAAAACCTCTTGTTGGTTTCTAACTGGCCAAACCAGTTTTTCTGCTTCTGCCAGCTCAAGCAGGTTGAGGGGCAGTTAGAATACTTTTCACCCTTCTCAGACAGAACTCAGTCAGTCTCTTGGGCACTGTCCCAAGGACTGGCCACCCGCCTTCCCCAGAAACGATCGTTGTCTGGGCTGAGGTCGCAAGCTCCAGACATAGCAAGGGGTCCCATCCCTCCCCCAACTTTGCCACCACAGGCTCTACATTCAGCGAAGCACCCGCCTCTCCTCCGAGTTCACGATGCACCCTCGGGGACTTCGAGGAGTCCAGCGCTTCACCACCGCCAGCGGGCTCTACATTCATGGGGAGCACCCACCTCTCCTCCGGGTTCACTGTGCACCCTCTGGAGTTTGGGAGAGGTCGCACACTTCCCTTTGCCACTGCCGTGGGCCTCAGGAACCCATGAAGCACTGTGTCTTTTCTGGGTTCACCGTTTGAGAGTCAGGTATTCTGGCCAGGCGCCCACCCGCTGGACATCACCCCAGCTCTAGAAGCCCTTCCCTTGTTCACGGCTGTGGGGTTTCAGCCTTCCCCCAAAACACACACTCACCGGGTTGGGGGCTTGGGCATGCAGGGCAAGGCCTCCCTTGGTCTGGCAGACTGGGGTACTCACTGTTCCCGGGAAGTTCATGGGTGCCCACAACCCCTGCTCTTCTGCTTCTCAATCCTTGTTGCCTGGGGAGAGAGCAGCACCTCCCCTCTTCTGGGTGCCCTGAGACAGACCCAGGAGCCCTGAGCCTGCTCTCTGCGCCTATCCCAGGGCCCTTATTATCCTGAAGCAGTCCTCTTACTGTACATTTATTCAATGTCTGGATAACTTTTGATGTCCTATTTTCATAAATGTTACGATATCGGTGGTCTCCTGCTCCGCTCCTCCTCAGATCAGTCAAATTCTCCCCCATGCACTGGGGAAGAGGATCACGATTGCTCCAACAAGGCCACCATCTTCCCGGATCGAAACTCAAGGCTAGGGCTAGAGATGCTCAGAGGCCAAACCTCCGTGTTCATTTTAAATCAAGAGATTTGTTCTCCCCTGGCCCTTTCCAGAAATTGTGCATTGAATAGGCAGATGGTGGGTTGAGCTTTGAGAGACTAAAAAGGATACATTTGTGCCTCAGCATTTTTTCTCTAGGTTACTAGTAGAGATGCCTGTTTGTGAGTTAGCATCTTGTAAACCTTCACTTACTGCACTCAGATCTTAATTTTGAGTGTAGTTCAATAATCTTTTATTTGAACTTTTCTTTTCTTGAGTTCTTGTAGTAGTTGGCTTTTCACCTGACCACAACTATTCACCTTCACCCCCTCTGCATATCCAGATCAGTATATAAGACAGGGGTAACCATATTCTAAAATCAAATAAAGCACCTTATGAAGGGGAAAATGGCAGTGAGGTAGGTGGGAGCTGAACTCACTTGCTTGTGAACCCAACTGGGATACCTACCTGATCTTCTCAAGAGCAGAGTGAACAGCCAATGGAATCCCAGCTTATATGAAGTATGGAAGCCACAATTGTAGAGGATGTTGAAAAACAGACAAGGCTAGTTGAGTGAAATATCATGGTTATTGCTGTACTTCTTCCAAGGATCTCCTATCAGTTCTCTACCTGTTGGTACTTTAAATCTCATAGAATATTCCCCTGCTGTCTTAATCCATTTTATCTTCACCCTGCCTCTGATCACATACAAGATAAGATGGGAGTTGTGAATGCCAATAAACCCACTGAAGGAGAGAACACACCAACAAAGGAACCACCAACAGGTAAAACCCAAGTACAACAAGAGAGCCTACACAAAAAGAAGAAAGAACAACCCTAGAACATCCAGACAAAGAGATCAGAGAGACCACACCACTGAATTGTATAGAACTCCTACCATAAAAGTTCACCCTATAAAGACAGCTAGCAAAGTAGAGCATCAGGAAGCAAGAAACAAACACAAAAAGCCACCTAAAATGGGGAGACAAAGAAAGAACCTTCAATCGAAAGGAATGGAAGACTCCCCACTAAAAGAGCTAAATGAAATGGAGGCAAGCAAACTATCAGATATAGAATTCAAAGGAATGGTGATAAGGATGCTCAAGGAACTCATGGACAACTACAAGGAAATGAATGAGAATTACAACACTAAGAAAAAGGATATAGAAACTATAAACAAGAACCAGGAAGAAATAAAGAATACAATTTCTGAAATAAAAAAGCACACTAGAAGGAATTACAGATAGGCTGGATGAAAAAGAGGAACAAATTAGTGAACTGAAAGACAAGGTAGAAAGAAACAAACAGGTAGAGCAGCTACATGAAAAAGACTAAAAAATATGAATATAGCTTAAGGGAACAGCAAGACGGCATGAAACACAACAGAATTCAAATTATAGGAATAGCAGAGGGAGAATAAAAGGAACTTGGGATAGAAATGCTGTTTGAAAAAATAATGACAGAAAAACTTTTTGAACCCAGAGAGGGGAAAAACCATACAAGTTCAGGAAGCACAGAGGGTCCCAATCAAGATGAACACAAAGAGGTCCACTTCAAGACACACCACAATTAAAATGCCAGGTTTTAAAGACAAAGAGAGAATCTTAAAAGCAGCAAGGGAAAAACCAGAAGTAACATACAAGGGAGCTCCAATAAGGCTAGCAGGTGATTTGTTGACAGACACACTACAGGCCAGAAAAGAATGGAAAAAATATTCTCAGTAATGAAGCAAAGGCCTGTGGCCAAGATGACTCTAACAAGTGAGACTCTCAAATAAAATGAGAGGCAAACTAAGGCATTTCCCAGACAAAAGAAGGCTGAAAGAATATACATCTACCAAATCTGCACTACAAGATGTACTAAAGGGACTGCTCTAAGAAAAGGAAGAAAAAGAGTGAGAGAGAGAAGAACACAGGTACAAAGGAGGAAAATGGCAATGAATAAGTACCTATCAAGAATAACCTTAAATGTAAATGGATTAAATGTTCCAATCAAAAGACATAGGGTAGCTGAATGGATAAGGAAACACGACCCGCACATATGCTGTCTACAAGAGACTCACCTCAGAACAAAAGGCCTATACAGGCTGAAACTGAAGGGATGGATAAAAGTATTCCAAGCAAATGGACCCCAAGAGAAGCTGGGGGAGCAATACTTATATCATACAAAATAGATTTCAAATCAAAAGTCATAAAAAGAAACACCGAAGGACACTTCATAATAATAAAGGGAAGAATACATCAAAAAGACATAAACATAAACATATATGCACCCAACATAAGAGCAACCAAATATATAAGAAAAATCTTGGAAGACATCAAGAAACGTATAGACAGCAACACTTACACTAGGTGATATTAACACCCTATTGTCAAAAATGGATAGATCTTCCAAGCAAAACATCAATAAGGATATTGCAGCATTGAATAATGCCCTAGATCAAATGGATTTAACTGATGTATATAGAACCTTTCATGAAGCAAAGTATACATTCTTTTCAAATGCAGGTGCAACATTATCAAAGATAGACCACATGATAGGACACAAAACCAACCTCAACAAATTTAAGAAAATTGAAATCATATCAAGCATTTTCTCAGAGTATAAGGGACTGAAACAAGAAACCAACCTCAAGGAAAAAAAAACTCAAAAACACTCAAATACATGGAGATTGAATAGCATACTATGAAACAATGAATGGGTTAAGAATGAGGTCAAGGTAGAAATAAAAAAGTTTCTGGAAACAAATGAATATGAACACACAACAGTCCAAAACTAATGGTCACACAGCAAAGGGAGTCCTGAGAGGGAAGTTCATAGTGATACAGTCCTACCTAAAAAAGATAGAAACACTTCAAATAAACAACTTAACCCTACATCTACAAGAACTGGAGGAGCAACAACAAACAAAACACAGAGCGAGTACAGGGAAGGAAATAATCAAGATCAGAGCAGAATTAAATGACATAGAGACTAAAAGAACAGTTCAAAGGATCAATAAATCCAGGAGCTGGTAGGTTGAAAAGATAAACAAAATCAACAAGCCTTTAAGCAGACTCATCAAGACAAAAAGAGAGAGGTCCCAAAGAAACAAAATCAAAACTGAAAGAGGAGAGATTACAACTGATACCACAGAAATAAAAAGGATTGTAAGAAATTACTATGAACAACTATATGCCAAGAAATTTGAAAACCAGGGGGAAATGGACACATTTCTAGAAAAATATAATCTCCCAAATCTTAGTGAAGAAGAAGCAGAAAGCCTGGACAGACCAATAACAGCTGATGAAATTGAAGCAGTAATCCAAAATCCCCTGGCACACAAAAGCCCTGGACCAGATAGTTTCATAGGACAGTTTTACAAAACTTTTAAGGAAGAGCTAATCCTCCTTAATCCTTCTCAGACTATTCCAAAAAATCCAAGAAGAGGGAAGACTCCCAAACTCTTTTTAGAAAGCCAGTATCGTTGAATTCCAAAACCACGTAAAGACACAACAAAGTCAGAAAACCACAAGCCAATATCATTGAAAAACATAGATGTTAAAATCCTGAACAAAATATTGGCAAATTGAATCCAACAGAACATTAAAAAGATCATACATCATGATCAAGTGGGATTCATCCCAGGGATGCAAGGATGGTACAATATTTGTGAATTAATAAACATAATACATCACATAAAGAAAAGACAAAAATCACATGATCATATCAATATATGTCGAAAAAGCATTTGATAAGGTATAGCACCCACTTATGATAAAAATACTCAGCAAAGTAGGAAGAGAGGGAGCATTTCTCAACATAAAAAAGACTATATATGAGAACCTATAGACAACATCATACTCAATGGGCAAAAACTAAAAGCTTTCCCACTAAGATAGGAACAAGACAAGGATGTCCACTTTCACCACTTCTGTTCAACATAGTATTGGAAGTCCTAGCCACAGTGATAAGACAAGAAAGAGAAATAAGTTATCCAATTTGGAAATGTTGAAGCAAAACTGTCACTGTTTGCACATGATATTGTTACAGAACCAAAACCCAAGGGGGCCTGGAATGATAATACTCTTACAGAAAGAGACTCAAGTCCGTCTTGTCCGCCGCCTTAAAGGAAAGATATCTCTCAATGCCAGAGATTCGTGAAAAGGAAAGGAAAACGTTTATTTAGTGCTATACAAACTTAAGGTAGTGACCTAATATCTTTATCAAAATCTTAAAGTCCCTTAAAACACCCACAAATGCACACAGTCCTTCCTTCCCCCTTGCCCAGTATGGGGTACCGTATCTCAGGAAAGGAAATAGAAGTCCAGTCTCAGGCAATGTCTGGTTATTCCCAGTATTCCGTGCTCAGCTGGTAGGCCTCTCTCGGTTCTCGGCACCATCAGCTGTGTCGCCGGAATCTCTGCTAAAGCCGGGTGATGGTTCCCCCTACTACTGCTGTGGGGGTCCCCACTCTGGCAAAGGTGCCTGGTCCTCTCTCCACTGCTCCAGCCATGTGGTCCTTTCTCCACCAGGACCAGCCACGTGGTCCTCTCTCCTCCAGGACCACAGGAGTCCCCACTGAGCCAAATCTGCGTGGTTCTCTCTTCTATGGCTGCTGTGTCTGGGTTTAAATCCCCGCGCCAATCTTCCTCTGCAGCCCTATTTCCGACTCCTCCTACACTCGGCCACACTTGCCCTCAATCTGCTGTCCTTTCCAGCTTTTCTGGTCACCATCATGGGTCTGGGCAAGTGTCACCCCATGTCCTGGAACCAATCTCCTCCGAGCTCCCACCCAAGCGCTGTAACTCAGGGGACCTGCCCCCCAGTCACATCACAGGGAGGTGTCCCTTTCCATCCCCCTGGCCCAGAGCATGGCCATAGCTATTTAGCATATTCAAGCAACTGGCCCAAGGCTATAGGTATGTTAAATGACCATGCCATGGATTAGCTGCAAAGCTGCCCTGCATGTTCTTGCTCTGTGTGCCCCTTCCCCCAACTCACACCTGTGGGGGGAAGGGGTAAAAAAAATCTTAGACTCTCCTGGATACCTTGAGTTCTGGGCCCCATTTCAAATGTCCATTTGGGGTTCCCCCCCTCTTGGCTGCACCCTGTAACAATATGATAGTATACATAGAAAACATTATAGACTCCACCAAAAAACTACTTGACCTAATAAGCAAAACTGTGAAAACAGCAGGGTTCAAAGTCAATATTCAGAAAGCAAAAGTATTTTTGTACACCAGCAATGAATGATCGGAATGAGAAGTCAGTCAAAAAAAAAAATCCCATTTGCTATACCAACAAGAAAAATACAGTACCTAGGAATAAACCTAACCAAGGAGATGAAAGACCTGTACTCAGAAAAGTACACAATACTGAAGAAAGAAATTAAGGGAGACACAAATAAATGGGAACATACACTGTGTTCATGAATTGGAAGAATCAACATGATCAAAATGTCCGTATGACCAAAAGTAATGTATTGTTGGGAACTGCCCTGCCTGGTATCAGAAGCTGTAACCCCCGCCAAGGCTGAGGCTGAGGGAACTACCTTGGAACATAAGCCAGCAAGAAGACAAAAGCTTATCTCCCTGGTAGGAGCACCGCTTCTGCTCCTTTTACTTCACCCTGCCTGGACCCCAATGCTTGGTTGGTTAGCCAATGATGAGTAAGAGTCCCCAAGGGGGAAATGACCTAAGACAGTCACGACCATGTGGGAGGCCCCCAAGGAAGGACTTTGGGGGCTACAGCAAAAGGGTTGATGGACTCTCACCCCTCGGCTTTGACAAACCCTGAGTCCTATTGTCTGTGAGAAAATCTCCTAATCTCTTGGCTGCCTTACTTCCCTTGCTCCACCTAAGCCTGAAACAATGACAGAGGGTGGTGCAGCCCTGTGCTGGAAAGGACAGGCTCCCTGGGCAATCAGGCCTAAGAAAGAACATGTAAAATCCTGTGAAACCTGCTTTGTTTAGAATGCTCTCAATGAAATGATAAGGGTCCAAACAAGTAAGTTTGTTCCTCAAAGTTTTACAGCTCTTTAGCTATCTGACCCTGACTCAAAATAGGCCCCCAGACTTCTTTGTTATCTATTGTTTGATCCTTACTTCCTGGCAATGATTAATGAGCTTTACCTGAATTCCTGTGTAAACAAGCCCAATAAAAGCCTGCTTGGGCGGGAAGATGGGGCACTCTCCCCTAGGGAGGGTAGCCGTTTTGTATCTATTTCCCCATAGGACTCGGTTGTTTGCGTGTATGTTTTTCTCGTGTTTTGACGAGCATCCGCAGCCACGATGGATGCCGCTGGCCTGATATCTGTCTCAATGTATAGATTCAACATAATCCCTATTAAAATACCAATGACATATTTCACAGATACAGAACAAACATTTGAAAGATCTATATGAAACCTGAATACCACGACAACTTTGAGAAAGAAGAACAAAGTAGGAGGGATCACAATATCAGATGTAAAACTATATTCCAAGGCCACTGTAATAAAAATAGTATGGTACTGGCATAGGAACAGACACATAGACCAATCGAACAGAATAGAGAGCACAGAAATAAACCCAAGTCTCTATGGTCAATTAATATTTGACAAAGGGGGAAGGAGGATAAAATGGAGTAAAATAGCCTCTTGAACAAATGGTGTTGGGAGAGCTGGACAGTTACATATGAAAAAATGACACTCAATTACCAACTTACACCATACACAAAAATAAATTGAAGGTGAATAAAAGATTTAAATATAAGTCATGATACCATAAAACTCATAGAGGAGAACACAGGCAAGAAAATATCAGATATTTCATGCAGCGGCATTTTCACCAATATGTCCCCTAGAGCAAGGGACACAAAATAAGGAAAAATCAAATGGGATCTCATCAAACTGAAAAGCTCCTCCATGGCTAAAGAAAACAGCATTAAAATGAAAAGAGACCAACTGTATGGGAAAACATATTTGCCAATGATACCTCAGACAAGGATTTGATTTCCAAAATATATAGAGAACTCACACAGCTCCACTCCAGGAAGACAAACAACCCAATTAAAAAATGGGCAAAGGACCTGAACAGACAGCTCTCCAAGGAGGACATACAGAAGGCCCAGATACATATGAAAAGATGCTCAGCACCACTAGCCATCAGAGAGATGCAAGTTAAAACCACAATGAGATACCACTTCACACCAGTGAGAATGGCCATCATAAGCAAATCAACAAACAACAAGTGTTGGAGAGGTTGTGGAGAAAAGGGGACCCTTGTGCATTTTTGGTGGGATTGCAGACTGGTTCAGGCACTGTGTAAAGCAGTATGGAATTTCCTCAGGAAACTAAAAATGATCCTGCCTTTTGACCCAGCAATTCCACTGCTGAGATTTATATCCTAAGGACCCTGAAACACCAATTCAAAAGAACCAATGCACCCCAATATTCATGGCAGCACAATTTACAATAGCAAAGTGCTGGAAACAACCTAAGTACCAATCAGTAAATTAGTGGATCAAAAAACCATTGTACATTTACACAATGGAATACTATACAGCAGAAAGAAAGAAGGAGCTCCTACTCTTCATGACAGCATGGATGAAACTAGAAAGCATTATGATAAGTGAAATAAACCAGGTGGTGAAAGACAAATACCATATAATCTCACCTATAAGTGGAACCTAATCAACAAAACAAACAAGCAAGCAAAATATAACCAGAGACATTGAAATAAAGAACAACCTGACAGTAACCAGAGAGGAAGGGGGAGATGGATAATAGGGAATAATAGGGGAAGGGCCATCAAGCAACATGTATAAAAGACACATGGACAAAGCCAAAGAGGATAGGTATGAGGGTGGGAGGTGGGGATGGGTGGGGTAAAAATGGAGACAACTGTAGTTGAACAATAAAAATAATAATAAAATTATAATAAAAATGAAATATAGTAGCTTAATTGAGGTTTATAGTGTTGGGAATCATCTTGATAATATTAGTTATAATATTGGCTAGGAAATGGGAGATGGGAATTGAAATGGAGAAAGACAGTCCTTGATTAATCCCCATATTTGAGTATCTTATGTGAGGCTTTCCTGGAAAAAAATTATGAAGGAGAAGAAAGTTCTATGTCCAACATTTTTCTTCCCTTTGTGGCACCTTGCTGTAACTTAACTTTGATTCTTCTACTTGGGCAGCAGCTTCAGACCTGTTCTTATATGTAGCTCTTCTTTCTAATATTTTTATGTGTATTTCCTTTTTCCATATGGATTTTTTGAGAAGTAAAAAACTTTAAACAAGACTGGAGGAAGATGGCGTTGGGGTAGGAGGGAGCAGATTCCACTTCCCTCTACACATGGGAGAAAATCCTCGCTGATCTACAGAGTAAAAGAGCAAAAACCCACAGTACCTCAACATATGAAAATAAGAGACCAAAAATTGTAGCAGAACTGAAAAACCAGATAGTAAGTAGAGTGATTCAGGACAATAAGGTCCCAGGGACCAGCATGGGGTCCAGGAGTGCTGCAGCACCAGGCCTGGCACCTGCTGCCGGGTTTGCCACAGAATCCTTGGGAGAGAGCTGGGGCAACTGCTCCCTCCCCAGCCAAACAAGGTTGTAGCAGCACCAGGAGAATCCCAGTTGCTAGGATACACACAGGGGCTGTGAGCACCATTGAAGTCTGCAGAGTTGAGAGTTGCAAGATGGGCTCTGACCCCCATAGTCACCAGTCTGGCTAGAGAATTGGGCTGTGGAAGAGGCCAGGCCACTGTATGGAGCGGCAGGCTTTAGTAGGAGGAATTTCTCAAAAAGAAAAGGTGAAAAGAGAGACACTGTTTGGAGAATTCTCCTACAGCAATCGCTCCAGCCTCCCTGCCACACAGCCAGCCAGCAATCCTGAGGTTGCACAGAAGGTTGTGCTTGTGCAGAAGACCCTGCACACACCCATAGCACTGGGAAGGGTGAGGAAGCCTGGCTGATCGCAAGCGCTAGCATGAGCATACCCACGCACCCCAGCTCACAGCAGTAACCCTGGGGAAAGGCCTGGATCCCACACCCAAGGTGCAGGCAGGGGAGAGGTGCCAGGATAGCTCCCTGGACAGTGCATGCGGCTGACTGAGTGCAGATCAAGAAGGAAGAAAAGTCATACAAATCATCCCTCAGCCTGCTGCAGCCAGCAAGACCAGAAAAATTGGTTTGACCACTTTGAAACCAAGAGGCTTTTAAATTTTATTCTATTTTCATTTTTTAATAATTTTTAATTTTTAAATTTTTATTATTTTTTCTTTTTCAATTCCATTTTCCTCTCTTTTCTTTTTTCTTGTTTTAATCCTTCTTCCTTTCTTTCCTCCAATTTTGTCTCTTTTTCCTTCCTTCATCTGCCCTTTTTTAAATAACTACAAGTGAGACCAAAAAAGAAAGGAAAACCAAACAAAAAAAACCCCCTGGGACTGTAAAAAGACCAGAGTTGGACCCAAAGAAGGGGCATCACAACAGCTGCAACAGTGAGACAAATTTCACTCTGCTATTACAGAGAACCTACAAGTTATTGCAGATTTGCATTATTATTATTTTCCCATCATTTTTACATCTTTTATTTTAATAGTATCTTTGTATTCCTCTTCTTTCTGTATAGCCTCCTTTGCTAGGTTGATTATATTGTATCATTTGACAGGTTTCCCCTGATATCTTTTTCATAGTGTATTGCTAATTTACTGTCCTTCACTTCACCTGTGTCCCATTAGCACACTACTCAAGGTCCTATACTCCCTACTCTTGTTACCTAGACCACATAGATTCTGTCATATGATTGTTGCTCTAAAATTATTGTAAATAGTAGGTGCCCCATACAATTGTAAATACTTCACAACACCCCTCCCAGATCTTAGCCCACTTCATGATTCCCTGAACTCTATTCCTGTAGTGGTTAACTCTATTCTCTCACACACTACACCTATTTATTATCCTTTACTCTCACCTTACCTCAGAATCTGACCTCCCACAACCTCACTGCTTTCTAGATCCAACTAACAATCCTTCCCTCCCCAACAAGAGTCTTCTTTCCATCTTTTCTAAAAAGTGGCTAGTTGGGTGGAAGATCACGGTTAACACTATGCATAGCCAAAGGATCTCCTATCTCTTCCCTACTAGCTGCTACTGTAAATATCATGGAATACTCTCTTGCTGTCTTAAACCATTCTGCCATCCCCCTCCAACTGATCACAAAAAGAGTAGGTGGAAGTGGTGAACACCAGGATACCCACTGGAAGAGGAAACCCAACAACAAAGGAACCACTAACAGATAACAACAGAAGAAGGTGAAGGAGGGAGTGGAAACCACACAAACCTCAATCCAGGACCTATGTGGAAATACAACTAAACAGTGGAGACACTACACAGTACAAACAAATGAACAAGAGCAAGAGAGAATCCTCAAAACTTTATACACATGGAAGAACCAGCTTTAACACAACTTGCCCTTCCCGGCACAACAAAATACAAGAGGTGGTGGTCAGAGTGACTCTCATTTAACCAGCTGGTGGGAAGGAAGCACTAAAGAAAGACTCAACAACAATCAAAACCCAAAGACAAACACAGAGCCAACCTAAACGACAGCCCAATACCCATGAGCTCAGGAGATCAAGGAGACTGTACCACTGAATCTCACAGGTATTCTACCACAGAAGTTCACACCATAAATCCAGGGAGCCAGAAAAGGCCAATTTAAGAAGCTGAGGCTAACAAGAAGAGTCTCACAAACAATGGGAAGACAAAGAAACAATCCCCAAAGGAAAGGAAAGGAGGAAGCCTCAGAAAGAATGGGAAACAAAATAGAGGCAACTCAACTATCAGATATTGAGTTCAAAGCAATGATTATTAGGAAGCTCAATGAGCTCACAATGAACTACCTGAAACTACAGGGAAGCTATAATGAACTCACTGAAAACTATATCAACATAAAAAAGAAAATAGAAACTATCAACAAGGGTCAAGAGGAAATGAAGAACACAATTTCTGAACAGAAGAACACAGTAGAAGGAATGAAAAGCAGGATTGATGAAGCAGATCAGATCAGCAAGCTAGAGGACAAAGTAGGAAAAAAAAAAAACACCCAGAAAGAGCAACAAAAGGAAAAGAGGCTCAGAAAGAATGAAGAGGGATTAAGAGAAATGCAAGACAATATTAAACATAATAATATCCATATCATAGGGATACCAGAAAGAGAACAAGAAGAGGAAGGGATAGAAAACCTATTTGAAAAACTAATGATGGAAAACTTTCCTAATTTGATGAGAGAAAAAGTCACACAAATGGAGGAAACACAAAGAATTCCAATCAAGAGGAACCCAAAGAGGCCCACTTCAAGACACATCATAATTAAAATGACAAAATACCAAGACAAAGAGAGAATCTTACAAGCAGCAAGGGAGAAACAGGAAGTAACATACAAGGGAGCCCTAAAAAGGTTAGCAGCTGACTTCTCAATGGAAATGCTTCAAGCAAGAAGAGAATGACAAGAAATATTCCAAGTAATGAGAACCAGAGGTCTGCAACCAAGGCTACTTTACCCAACATGGTTCTCAATCAAGATAGAAGGCCAAATAAGGAGCTTTCCAGACAAAATAAGTCTAAAAGAATACACCTTCACCAAACCAGCTCTGCAAGTGATGCTAAAAGGACTGCTTTAAGGAAAGAAAGGAAGAGAGAGAGAGAGAGAGAGAGAGAGAGAGAGAGAGAGAGAGAGAGAGAGAGGAACGCAGGTACATAAATGGCAATGAATAAGTACCTATCAGTAATAACCTTAAACGTAAATGGATTAAATCCTCCAATCAAAAGACATAGAATAGCTGAATGGATAAGAAAGCATGAACCACACATATGCTGTCTTCAAGAGACCCACCTCACAACAAAAGACCTGCAGAGGCTGAAAGTGAAGGGCTGGAAACAAATTTTCGAAGCAAATAGACAGGAAAAAAAAAAAAGCCGGGGTAGCGATACTCATTTCAGACAAAATAGACTTCCAAAAAGGGGCCATAAAGAGAGACCCAGAAGGTCAGTACATAATACTCGAGGGAAGAATCCACCAAGAGGACATAAACATTGTAAATATATGTGCACCCAACATAGGAGCACCAAAACACATAAAGAAAATCTTAGAGGACTTCAAGAAAGATATTGACTGCAACACAATTATAGTAGGGGATATTAACACCCACCTGTCAAAAATGGACAGATCTTCCAAACAACGTATCAACAAAGATATTGTGGCATTGAACAATGCCCTAGAGGAAATGAACTTAACTGAAATCTTTGGAGCCCTTCATCCTAAAGATGCTAAACACAGATTCTTTTTAAATGCACATGGAACATTTTCAAAGATAGACCACATGATAGGACACAAAGCAAGCCTCAACAAATTTAAGAAAACTGAAATCATACCAAGCATTTTCTCTGACCACAAGGGACTGAAACTAGAAACCAACCCCAAGGGAAGAAACCCAAACACTCAAAATCATGGAGATTGAATAGCATGCTATTAAGTAATGAATGAGTCAAGAATGAAATAAGGGAAGAAATCAAGAAGTTTCTGGAAATGAATGAAAATGAACTCACAACGACCCAAACTTATGGGACACAGTGAAGGCAGTCCCTGAGAGGGACATTTCAAACAACCTAATCTACGCCTACAAGAACTCAAGGAACAACAACAAAGGCAGCCCAGAGCAAGTAGAAGGAAGGAAATAAACAAGATCAGAGTGGAATTAAATGACATAGAGACAAAAGCACAATTCTAAGGATCAATGAATCCAGGAGCTGATTCTTTGAAAAGATAAACAAAATCAACAAGCCTTTAAGTAGGCTCATCAAGAAAAAAGGAGAAAGGATCCAAATAAACACAATCAGAAATGTAAGAGGAGAGATTACAAATGACACCAGAAAAATACAAAGGATTGTAAGAAATTACTATGAAGAACTGTATGCCAAGAAATTTGAAAACCTAGGTGAAATGGACAAATTCCTAGAAAAATATAATCTTTCAAATGTCAATAAAGAAGCAGAAAGCCTGAACAGACCAATTAACAGCAGATGAAATTGAAGCAGTAATGAAAAAACTCTGGACACACAAAAGTCCTGGTCCAGATGCTTTCACAGGAGAATTCTCAAAAGCATTTAAGGAAGAGATAACCCATATCCTTCATAGACTATTCCAAAAAAATGCAGAATGATGGAAGACCCCCAAACTCTTCTTATGAAGCCAGCATCATCCTAATCCCAACAAGATAAAGACACAACAAAGAAAGAAAACTTCAGGCCAATATTGCTGATGAACATTGACGCTAAAATCCTCAACAAAATATTGGTAAACCACATCCAACAATACATTAAAAAGATCATACACCATGACCAAGTGGGATTCATCCCAGGGATTCAAAGATGGTTCAGTATTTGCAAATCAGTAGATGTACTACATCACAGAAACAAAAGCAAAGACAAAAATCACATGATCATATCAATAGATGCAGAAAAAGCATTTGATAAGGTATAGCACCGATTTATGATAAAAATACTCAGCAAAGTGGGAATAGGGGGAGCATTCCTGAACCTAAAAAGGGCCGTATATGAGAGACCTACAGTCAGCATCATAATCAATGGGCGAAAACTAAAATCTTTCCCACTAAAATTAGGAACAAGACAAGGTTGTCCACTTTCACCACTTCTATTCAATATAGTATTGGAAGGTTTAGCCACAGTGATCAGGCAAGAAAAGGCAATAAAAGGCATCCAAATCAGAAAGGAGGAAACAAAATGGTCATTGTTTGCAGATGACATGATAGTGTACATAGAAAATTCTATAGTCTCCGCCAAAATACTGCTTGACCTAATAAACGAATTTGGCAATATAGCAGGATACAAAGTCAATATCCAGAAATCAAATTGCATTTTTGTATACCAACAATGAAAGAGCAGAAGCAGAAATCAAGAAAAAAATTCCATTTGATATAGCAAAAAAAATAAAATAAAATACCTAGAATTAAATCTAACCAAGGAGGTAAAAGATCTGTATGCGGAAAAGTACACAACACTGAAGAAAGAAATCAAGGAAGACACAAACAAATGGAAACATGTACTATGTTCATGGATCACAAGAATTAACATCACAAAAATGTCCATACTACCCAAAGCAATTTACACATTCAATGCAATACCTACTAAAGTACCAATGGCATATTTCACAGACATAGAATAAACACTTCAAAAATTTATATGGAACCATAAATGACCCTGAATAGCTGCTGCAATTTTGAGAAAGAAAAGTAAAGTAGGAGGAATCACAATACCTGATACCAAACTGTATTACAAGGCCACTGTAATCAAAACAGCCTGGTACTGGCATAAAAACAGGCACATGGACCAATGGAACACAACAGAGAAACCCAAAATAAACCCAAATCTCAGTCTCTATGGTGAATTAATATTTGACAAAGGGGGCAGTAGCATAAAATGGGGTAACAATAGCCTCTTCAACAAATGGTGTTGGGAGAACTGGACAGCTATGTGCAAAAAAAAAAAATAATGAAACTCGAGCGCCAACTTATACCATACACAAAAATAAACTCAAGATGGATAAAAGACTTAAATATAAACCATGACACCTTTAAAGTCCTAGAAGAGAAATAGGCAGGAAAATCTGAGATATTTCATGCAGCAACATTTTTACTGATACGTCCCCCAGAGCAAGGGACATAAAGGAAAAAATAAACAAATGGGATCTCATCAAAATAAAAAGCTTCTGCACAGCTAAAGAAAACATTATTAAAATAAAAAGAAAACTAACTGTATGGGAAAACATATTTGCCAATGATACCTCAGACAAGGGTTTAATCTCCAAAATATATAAAGAACTTACACGACTCCACTCTAAGAAGACAAGCAACCCAATTAAAAAATGGGCAAAGGACTTGAACAGACACTTCTCCCAGGAGGACATACAGAAGATCCAAAATCACATGAAACGATGTTCAATATCACTAGCTATCAGAGAGATGCAAATTAAAACCACAATGAGATACCACTTCACACTCGTCAGAATGGCCATCATAAACAAAGCAACAAACAACATGTGTTGGAGAAGTTGTAGAGTAAAAGGGACCCTAGTGCACTGTTGGTAGGATTTCAGACTGGTACAACCACTATGGAAAACAGTATAGAATTTCCTCAGAAAACTAAAAATGGATCTGCCTTTTGACCCAGCAATTTCAGTGCTAGGATTATATCCTAAGAACCCTGAAACACCAATCCAAAAGGACCTATGCACTCCAATGTTCATAGCAGCACAATTTATAATAGCCAAGTGTTGGAAGCAACCTAGGTGCCCATCAGTAAATAAATGGATCAAAAAAACTGTGGTGCATTTACACAATGGAATTCTATACAGCAGAGAGAAAGAAGGAGCTCCTACCTTTTGCAACAGCATGGATGGAGCTGGAAAGCATTATGCTAAGTGAAATAAGCCAAGCGGTGAAAGATAAATACCATATGATCTTACCTTTAACAGGAACCTAAACAACAAAACAAAGAAACAAGCAAAATATAACCAAAGACAGTGAAATAGAGAACAGGCTGACAGTGACCAGAGGGAAGAGGGGAGGGAATTTCAGGGGAATTTCAGGGCAAAAGGGGAAGGGTTTACAGGAACAAGTATAAAGGACAAAAAGTAAGGGTGGGTGGAAATAGGAGGGAGGTGGAAAGGGTAGGTAGGTGTCTGGGATGGGAGTAAAACATAGAAATTTATACTTGAACAATAATTTAAATAAAATTAAAAAACCCTTTAAAAACAAACATCTGGAGAAGTTGAGCAAATAGATACCCCAAAGTGGGGGAGTGAGCTTCTGTTTTGGTATTCCCTACTGAAATATTAGAAATAGGTAATGTATGTACAATAATTTTACCCTTAGGAAGTATCCCAAACACCATCGTCTTTTCTTTTTTTTTTTAAAGATTTTATTTATTTATTTTTAGAGAGGTAAGGGAGGGATGGAGAGAGAGAGAGAAACATCAATGTGCAGTTGCTGGGGCCACGGCCTGCAACCTAGGTATGTGCCCTAACTGGGAATCGAACCTGCGATGCCTGGTTCACAGCCCGCGCTCAATCCACTGAGCTACGCCAGCCAGGGCTTGATTTATTTGACTTCTTTTCCACAATATCTCTCTTTCCCTACCAAATGATAAGCTCTATGATGACAGGGATTTGTGCCTATGTTTTTCAATGCTGTATATCCTCTGTGCTTAGTACATAGTAGGTACCTCATAAATATTTGCTGAATGAACACACTTTAATTGGATTTTTCTCCTACCAAGCTATTGAATTTGCTCTGGTGGAGGTCACTTGTAATTGCAAATCTGTGAGTCATGTTTAACACCTCCCTCTCTCTTGTTCAAAATATCTAATCAATGACATTAGGTTAATTTTACTTCCATATATCTTTCAAATACATCTGTGTTCTCCGAGATCCACTGCCACTAGTTTCTCTAGTCCTAGTCACCATCTGTTTCCTGAGTCTTGTAGTAGAAGTCTAATTAATTTTTCTTTATCCATTTTGACTTCTTTGAATCCACTCTCCATACACTATATAGTAGTCAAAGAAGGTTTTCAAAATGTAAGTTAAATAATGTTATGTCTTTTCTAAAAATCCTTTACTAGCTCCCTATTGTACTATAGAGTAAAGTGCAAAATCATCCTATGGTCTAAATGAAACTGTAAAATCTGACTCTTTACTTACTGAAAAACTTAAATAGTTACCATTTGGCCCAACATTTCCACTCCTTGGTGTATATCCAAGAGATTGAAAACATGTTCACAACTAAACTTGTACACAAGTGTTCTTAGATGCATTATTCATAATAGCCAAAAAGCAGAAACAGCCAATTGTTCTTCATGTGGTGAATAAATGTGATATTTTTCATACAAAAGAATATTATTCAGCTGTAAAAAGGAATGAATTAATGATATAAGCTGCAACATGTAAGAACTTTGAAAACATTGTGCTAAGTATGATTCCATTTATATGAACTGTCCAAATGTAGACAAAACTATAGAAACAGAAAGTACTTTAGTGGTTGCCAGAAATTGGGAGGATGGAGAAATAGTGCTAATGAGTATGGGACTTCTTTTTGGAGTGATGAAAATATTCTGGGAATAAATAGTTGTTGAATGTTGTATAACTTTGTGAACATTTTAAAAAGCAATTAATTGTATACATTAAAAGCATATATTTTATAGTATTTAATTTTATTTCAGTTAAAAAAATTAGTCCTTACCTACCCTCTACTCTTATCTCTTGACACTTTCCCTCTTGCATGCTATACTCTAACTACAATGGTCTTTTCTCAGTTTCTCAAACATACCACGTTCTCTGTTATCTCAGGACTTTCACATATATTGTTGTATGTTATAAAGCTTATTTCCCATCTTCCTTATCTCTCTCTTGTTCATTATTCAGGATGGAGGTGAAACACTACTATTTCTTTCAGGAAGCCATTCTCAGTTCCCTTCAAATTATGCTGCTGCCCTTTTTAAAATAAATTCCTCACAATGTCCTGCATTTATCCATTAAAATTACTTGATCACATCTGTCCTTCAGATTGGCTCAATAGAACATATGCTCCATGACATCAGATACCATACCTATCTTTGCTTACTCTTCTCTACCACCCTCCTCTCCACTCCTTTCTTGAAAGCCAACAAATATTTATTGAGCAGGTACTATGTACCAGTCCCTATGCTAGATGCTATGAATAAAAAAATAAGGAAAAGAAACAACTATTTTTTAAAAATCTTTTAAAAAAGATGTTTATTTATTTATTTAAGATAGAGAGGAAGGGAAAGAGAAAGACAGGGAGAGAAACCTCAATGTGTGGTTGCCTCTCATGTGCCCCCAAGTGGGGGCCTGGCCCACAACCCAGACATGTGCCCTGACTGGAAATTGAACCGGTAACCCTTTGGTTTGCAGGCTGATGCTCAATCTATTGAGCTATATCAGCCAGGATCACAATATCAATGTCTTAATGAAGTTTCTTTTTAGTAAAACATAACAAATAAACAAATACATAAAGAAAATACTTCATTTCATTGATTCTGAAATCCCCATTTGTTTCACATTTTCATATAAGCTATGTAATTGGAATGTGTCTTAGAATCAATGTAACAAGAAGCATTTTCTTTCTTTTTATTAATACATAAATTATTTGTAAGCACTGCAATGAAAGAGTTGATAAAATAAGAAAGTTATCAAATATGTTAAATGCTGGAAAGATGTGAAAGATGGTAAGTGTGGAGGATAGCTTGTACTAACAACATTGAGAATCATGGTTGGTAACTAATATAAATATATCTTGAACTCCTTGTTACTACACAAGGTGCCTGACCCTGAGTGGGTCTGCTTAGGTTCAGCTGTAGTGTGTGGGTCTTGAATTCGTATGTTGGGAAAGATTTCACAACATGAGTCCAGGTGACTATGAGGATACATTTATGAAACCTGGGAACAGTGAAACAAAGAAGGGCTTAGCATTGAAGAAGCAACAGGAGAGCCTATGCTGGGCTGTCTTAGCTCACTGGGAAGCCAGAGATAAGGGGTCCTGGGGGACAGGTTCAGGGGATTAGCCTGGGACAAGCTGCCAGTTGCCCTTTGCCTTAGAGTTTGGGAGACATGTGCCTGTGCAGAAAGCAGTGGGGGGAAAGAATAAGAGAAAGGGAATGGCCAGGGCTGTCCCTCAGGGGAGAGCATGTTTGCTGAGTCCTTTGTCTTGAGTTTTTATCTCTCTTGCCAGCAGGAATAATAGGGGCACTCTCAGGGGAGAGTTTCAGCAGAATATTCATCAGTTCTCTAGCTGTGCCCTTTTTTAGAGTCATGGTCTCTACTGATTGGTCAGTGACAGGGCAGGGGCTTTAGTCATTGCAGTTGGTCCAGGCATCACCCACCTGGTTTTTGCTGCTTTTCTGGGTCTGGACCTGAAACACAGCTGAGACCTAGGTGTTATCTCTAGGGAAGAAAGGCCAGGGGAGGAGAGGTTACTCTGTGGGTGAGATCTTGTTTTCCCTGTTTTGCCCCTTGCTAGGCACTTGGGGCCTTCCACCTGGTGACCATCTGTACCAGGGTGTAAATTGCTTGGCTAGTTTGTTCAGCTGTCTGTCTCAGTTTTTCTATTCCACTTGCCAAAAATTTTCCTAGCTTCTTACTATCCTGTCTTATCATTATGTTTTCACTCTTTCTGCATAAATTCTATCTCACCTCCTCCCAGTACTATCTTGTTTATTTAAGGACACTTAGATCCAAGTAGTTGCCAAATCCAGAAACCTGTGTTATGTGCTTGATTTTTGTCTGTTCCAAATCTTGTAGTATATAACTGATCTTGAAGTTCTATTGAAACTGATATTGTATATATCTTCCATGTCTCATTTCCTGCACCCCCACTGCCATTGCCTTTTAATATTGGGCATTTGTTGTTCATTGACTTAACTATTGCAATAGCTTTCTAATTCAGTCTCTCCCATTTTATTCCTTCCATTCAGTAACCTACTCTCTACAGTGCCAAGAAAGTAATATTTACACATCACCAGTCTGCTCCACATTCTTTATTCTCCATCACCAAAGACCCATAATACTTTGTGTATATTTTGGTTCATAGCTATTATAACCTTGTATTTATACCCTGTAAGTACTAGGAGGATGGGGATCATGTCTCTTTTAGTTCACCATTGTATCATTGAATTCTAGGCACATAGTAGATACTCAGTAAATGCTTTTTGAATGACTGTTATGCCACCCCCTTTTTTAACTTGGCTCTCCCAGCATCACTGCAATGGTGTGTAGACCATGGGTCCCCTGAGGGTGGGGGAGCCCCATTGTCCCCCCAAATCCTGCAGGGATGCAGGAGAGGAGTTGGGAGGAGTGCCACAGAGCAGAAAGTATAGCATTTGAGGCACATTGAATAACAAAGGCAGTAACAACCCATGCTTTCCTGAAGGAAGAAGGCTGCAGCTGCCCCAGGTGAATTGTTTATGTGACTCTGAGAACATGTATTGGCAGAATGACTCAGTACAGTGACTTGTGACATAGCTAGGGGAAGTTCATACAGCACCTGTGTCATCTGCAGGGGAGGATGTGCATTCCACATACCCATGCATCACTGGGAACTCTTGCCCTGACTAAAGGGCAGCCAGAAAGAGGGACAAAGACACTGGGGAGCTGACAAATATGGTGGACACTGACACACCATAGGAAGGGCTGGATGTTAGGTCATGCAGGAAGTTCTGAGCCAAGCATTTAAAATTAGGGTGGGTTGAATAACACAAGGTCTAACATGAGGTCTGCCATGAGATCTGAAGGTCTGTCTGGAAGTCTGCCTGGGAAGTCTGCCTGGATGTCTGCCTGGAGAAGATGGTGATAGAGCTGGTGGAGTTATGGGGGACCTTCCTGGCCAAGCACACTGAGATGTGGGGGATGCTTGGAGCTGAACTGTGACTGGGAATGCTGAACTGCAGACTTCTGCTTTTCTGAAAGACAGAACCTCTGACTGGTATATTCTGAAACTAGCCTGACTTGTCAGAGGGAGACAGGACTATTTGTTTGTGGATGTCTTTAAAGGGAGCAAGATTTAATGGCAGAAATCTTCCATTATTCTAAATCTGTATAACATTTTAATAAACAGCCTTTTCCTTTTTCACCAAGCTCTCACCTTGGGAGTCACACTTCTTGGCAATGGGCAATCAAATGCCCATGGCTGTTCTAAAACAGCATTGGCTGGTTCTGTAACAGCAACACAGATTTTTAGGCATGAGAAGATTAGGTGATTTTTCTGGTTCAAATTGAATATTCTCGTCTGGTCCTTGTTGACTTTAGACATTCTGACTCTGTGAACTTCTTTAGAGTATATCAATTTCCTTGGCATTTCTGTTTTTTTTTTTTGAGGGGGGGCAGTGTTGGTGGTGGTAAATAAAATCATCAGACAAATTGCTCACAGGTATACATCAACTGATACTATAATAATATGTCCTATTTTTTTGGCATGGCATATAATGCCTCCCCACCCCTGCCCCTGCCACCATGGGAATTGGTAGTGAAGCACTGTGGCAACAATAGAAGGCATAAATTGTAATCCTGATATGGGCATTCAGTGGTATAATTCTCTTAAGTTGATGGAATTATTTATGCCTATTAAAAGACACCTGTTATATTAGAATCAGCTTTCAAAGTGCAGCTAGTATGTGACACTTGAAATGGTAGAGCCAAAACAAAGTTGAAAAGGGAAGGTTGAGTGATTCTGAGAGTTGTATAACAATAGTCTCGGTTCTTCCCCAGAGCTCACCATCAATGATTAACAATCCCCCTCAGGGTCTTGGCTTGAATCTCCTACTTGTAACAGGAGGTTGGTGAGTAAAAGCATAGCTGCCCATCTTCTAGGAAAATGAAGGGAAATAAGTCAGACTTACACTTTTCATGATGAAGATCTATAATCTGGTGTGGCATTTAAAAAATTCTTTTTTACCTTTGCTTAAAATAGACAAAGATAGAGTTTATTTCCTAATCATAGAGGCAAAAAAGGGTTAGTTTCTTAAAATGAATCAACTTCAATGAGACCCTTGAATAACTAGTGACCTGGCTCTTTTTTTTTTTTTTGACTGTTTAATCTATTTATTTTTGACATAAAAAGCTGTACATAATTCATATATACAAATTTATGGGTCTGGACATAATTATACACCTACAAAACCATCACCACAATCTATGTCATTAACTATGCATCAACTCCAGAAGTGACTTCTTGTTCTTTATTATTCTGCTTTTCTTTTCTTTTTTTTTCTTTCATTAAGGTTTTAAATCTTTTTCACAATTTTTTAATTGTTGTTCAAGTACAGTTGTCTGCATTTTCCCCCCACTCCCCCTAGCTATCCCAACTTCCCCTCCTTGATCATATTGTTAAGTACAGTTATCTCCATTTTCCTCGCCCCCACTTTCCTCACCCACCCACCCCCACCTCCCACCCTCAATCCTACCCCCATTTGGTTTTGTCCATATGTCCTTTACACATGTTGCTTGATAGCCCTTCCCCTTCTTTCCCCTGTTATCTCCCTCCCTCCTCCCTTCTGGTTACTGTCAGATTGTTCTTTATTTCAATGTCTCTGGTTACATTTCACTTGCTTGTTTGTTTTGTTGATTAGGTTCCACTTATAGGTGAGATCACATGGCATTTGTCTTTCACCACCTGGCTTATTTCACTTATCATAATGCTTTCCAGTTCCATCCATGTTGTCATGAAGGGTAGGAGCTCCTTCTTTATTTGTGCTGTATAGTATTCCACAGTGTAAATGTACCATAGTTTTTTGATCCACTCATTTACTGAAGGGCATTTAGGTTGCCTCCAGCACTTGGCTATTGTAAATTGTGCTGCTATGAACATTGGGGTGCATAGGTTCTTTTGAATTGGTGTTTCAGGATTCTTAGGGCATAACCCCATCAGTGGAATTTCTGGATCAAAAGGCAGTTCTGCTTTTTTTTTTTTTTGTAATAAGAACACTTACTATAAGATCTACCCTCTTAGCAAAATTTTAAGTATAGAATGAAGTATTATTAACTATAGGCACTGTGTTGTGCAGTAGGTCTTTAGTTTTTATCATCTTGTATAAATGAGTCTTATACCTTGGTTCATTTAAAATTAATATTTTATTTTGTTTTTATTATACAAATACTATGTGTTTACTTTGGGCAATTAAAAATCAGACAAGCAACCCTGGCTGGTGTGGCTCAGTAGGCTGAGCACCAGACTGAGAAGCAAAGTGTTGTGGTTTGATTCCCAGTCAGGGCACACACCTGGGTTGCAGGTCAGGTCCCTAGGAGGGGGTTCTCCAGAGGCAACCACACATTGATGTTTCTCTCCCTCTCTTTCTCCCTCCCTTCCCTCTCTCTAAAAATAAATAAATAAAATCTTTTAAAAAATCATATAAGCAGAAAGATAAAAAAATCACCGTAAGCTCATCAATAGTGCTAAGCAAATATTAACGTTTTGGTTGTGTATATGGTGTCTGTGTATATGTAGATGTATGGATATGTATATATGTATGTATGTATATGTAACAAAAGTTGGGTCATACTGTATGTTTTTAATAACCTGATTCATTCACTGTTATATCATACATATCTTTCCTTGTCAATAAATATATTTCTATAATATCACTTTTAATGGGTATATATTATTAAGCATATGTAATTTTAAACTATATTGTGGAGCTTTTAGGTTGTTTCCAGTTTTCTAGATTTTTTAAAAAATGGATTTATGCAAATTTATACTTTTTTTTAGAATAAACTACTCTCAGTCAGGGTAGGCTAGGTTATACTGTGATAACCAGCACCTGGAAATCTCTATGGCTTCACACAGCAGTTATTTATTTTTTGTTTTTACTATAACTATGTTATAGATTGACAAGATAGTTTCAATCATTAAGTAGAAGCCCAAACTTAGTGAGACTTCATCATTTTCTGATGCTGCCCTTTCAAAATGTGCTTTCACAAACACCTTGATAGAGAATACAGGTATAGAAAATAGCTTATGGCTCTTAAATGCTTTTGGTTAAAAGTGAAACAAGATGCTCACATTTCACTGGGCAGCACTAGTTCTATGGCCACATTTAATATCAAAGAAGTAGAAAAAACCAGTGGTCCCATTTGCTCAAAAGTAGAGGAAAACCAGATATTGTGTCCTACAATAGCTGAATGCTGAATTAAATGCTGAAATGGCTATTAGACAGTATGCACATTTAGTAAATGTTTGTGTTCTCTATTTTAAAATTATTTTCCAGAAGGATTATAATATTTTATGTTCAAACTATTAGTGATTAAAGAAATTTCCCTGTACTCTGCTTCTTCAATCCACTAATATAATTAAAAATATTTTTGATAAATTTATGAGCAAAATGGCATCTATATTTTTGTTTAACTGACATTTCTTTGATTATTAAGAGGATGACTATTTTGATATATTTATATGGCCTGGTTCATTCTATAACTTTAAGGAAGACCATAAAAATATGACTTTGAGTATGATGCAGCAATATTATTATATCTGGGGTGATTGCAAAAGTGGAATGCATCTTAAAAGATATAAATTGTGGTGAGTATGGTGCTCTATTTGCAGCATTTCCTTGCTTGTCAAATTCAGGAAGCAATTGAGTTCATGAATACAATTAAAAGATGAATAAATATAGCTTTCTGAAGGAAGGCATGGTAGATATTTTAAAAATTCAATGAGTAAATTTGAAGATTTATTTGACTTTATTGAGTAATTCATGAATTGGACAACATCCTATCTATAAGTACCTGTTATTTCTTTTTTAGAAATTCCCCCCTTTACATCAAACTCAGCTTGAGAGATGTGATCAAAACTTTAGGCATTAGCATCACTCTCAGCTTCCACTCCATACTTCTCATAACTTTGTTGATCCTTGGTGCGGTGTCTATAGGTCATGATGTTTTGTTTAATCCTTGTGACATTTACATGTCACAGTGCCAGTTTCATAATCTTTAGGTCAATCATTCTCTTCATTTTTAAAACTGTTCTATTCTTAGGGAGAACATTTGCCTGGTAGTCAGCAGCTGAAAATATGCATTTAAAGTTTTTGAGAGGGTATAATGTGCCATTCAGATTATCATAATTATAAGCAAGATACTTCCCAGTGTTTGGCATGCACTTCAGAGCCATAGTCCCTAAGATTTAAACCAATCAAAATCAAACAAGTCAAAGCAAGACACTGCTGAAAGAGTCACCTTTTGAAGTCAAGTGACTTGCTCAGTGATATTTTGTAACTGAGTTGCAACTTCCCCAGAAGTGTTAATCCAGGTGCATCAGGTGCTATTGGCCACAGGAATGTCTATTCATAATTTGAGTCATCTTAAATGTGCTATGGTGGATAAAGGAATGCAAAAACTGAAAAATGGGGTTTGTCAGGGTGGTTGGAAGAACCAAGTAGCTGTCTTGAGTTTCCCAAAGGTTTGGCTTTTTGTTTAATTTACAGCCATAGTTTACCCATCTTAATTTCTCTGATTCAGGAGCAGACTCTTGCCATGTTACAAGGATTTCAGGGTGGCAAAAGAATGGTAATAAGGGGGTCAGTTTTTCAGAAGCAGAATCTGGACTTCATCCACATGTGCCACAATCTTTATAGATTTTTTTATGCTGCCTTTGCATGAAAGTCAGCTAGGGCATTTCCCTGATATTCAGGTTCAGTCCTTTTAATGTGAGCCTCAATTTTGATGACAGTAATCTTAGAAAGTAATGGAATCACAGCAAGGTTTTTGTTTGTTGTACATTGTTGTAGATCTTCAATGGAGAGGATAAGAAAATTTGGTATTTCTGTGGCACACAGCATTCAAAGGTAATAACTAGAATTATGAGTGCTGACATTATTCCAAGATGTCAGACTTCTAGGAATGTTATAGATTCTCCATCACTCTTAAAACTTTTATCTATATAGATTCAACATTAAAAAGGGCTTAGTATTACTTTTTATTTGACAATGCTTCTCATGAAATTTAACATGTCAAATAAGTATAATTAGTTTAAAATCTCCCTTTTTATAAGGATAAAGAACAGATTGCTTGACATGTTCCAGGCATCCTCTATAAAATTTCAGTTAGTTCAGGGTCAAAAAGATTTCATGTAGCCCTGACTGGTGTGGCTCAGAAGATTGAGTGCCGGCTTGCAAATCAGAGGGTCACCAGTTTGATTCCCAGTATAGGTCACATGCCTGGGTTGCAGGCCAGGTCTCCAGTAGGGTGTGCATGAGAGGCAACCACACACTGGTGTTTCTCTCCCTGTCTTTATTTTTCCCTTTCCTTCTCTAAAAATAAATAAATAAAATGTTTAAAAAAGATTTCATTTAGAATTTGATTTTTTTAGAAGTTTGTTAAAAAATATCAAAGAGGTCCATAAAATGCTTGGTCAAATATGATAGTACAAGGTGGGGTGAAAGTAGGTTTACAGTTGTTCATCTGGAAAGTAAAACAATAATTAATAAATAATAATACAAGAATAAAGTCTGTTTCATGTATTCACAAGTATAAACCTATTTTTGTTCCACCCTTATAGGTCACTGTAAAACAATGCTTAGTTATCCATTTAACCAAAGTGACCATAGAAGATGTTAAGGGCAAATAAAGAAGGTTATATAGTTGTCAGCAAAACTTAGCTCTTTTAATATTGAGAAGATTTTGTTTTTCAAAAGACTTGATAAAGAGAATACAAGAATTTATTTTGATTAAACACAGAATTTTTGTTTTATAGAGAATTTATCCAAAAGTTAAAGAAAAACCCTTCATAATTTTATCAAGAGCAGACTAATAGTCCAAGAAAACTTTGTCCTTTTAACAGAGAAAATAATTCTAATTTTGCACTAGCTTACTTTTGATATTATAACACATTTACTTAATTAAATTCATTCCAATTATTAGCTAGGTCTGACCACACATAAAATTCTTTTCCAAATATTTCTTTCTTTAAAAAAGATTTTTTAAAATTTATTTTTAGAGAGAGGGAGAGAAACATCAATGTGTGGTCGCCTCTCACACGCCCCATACTGGGGACCCAGCCTGCAACCCAAGAATGTGCCCTGACTGGGAACTGAACAGGCAACCCTTTGGTTTGCAGGCCAGCACTCAATCTACTGAGCCACACCAGCCAGGGCCTAAAGATTTCTTTTCCAAAAACCTTTCATCACTTTCTTTTCCCTTAATGAAAATGTGTTCCCATCCCTTAAACTTTGTTTTTCATTTGCAGATGTTTCCCTTATTATTGTCAGTAATTTCATAACAAATATTAGAATCCTTAACCCTTAAAAACTTTAATTTTATAGTACGAACTAAGTAGAAAGCAATTGTTACACCAGCATTCTTTAAATTGGAAAATTTATGAATGTATTTTAAAAATTTCTAGAAAAATCTACCTTTTATTTATTTTTATTTTTATTGTTTTAGAGAAGGGAAGGGAGGGAGAAAGAGAGAAACATCAATGTGTGGCTGCCTCTCATGAGCCCCCCTGCTGGAGACCTGCCCTGCAACCCAGGCATGTGCCCTAGACTGGGAATTGAACCAGTTACTCTTTGATTCACAGGCCAGGACTCAAACACAGAGACACACCAGCCAGGGCAAAATCTGCCTTTTAAAATGATAAAGTCTTTCAATATGGAATGACACATTTAGTAATAGAACCAATATCTGTAACAAGAAACCATTTTATGTGGAAATAATCTAAATAGTGAATAAATTTCCTTTGTTTAACTTAGCAAAACTGTAAAGTTCCAAGTTACCAAAAAGATTTTTGGAAGCTATTTTATACACACATACTATAAAATATAATTATTACTGAAAAGTTTATTTGTAAATATTAGGTAGCCGAGGTGGCTAAGAAAGGACCAGGAGCCAGAAAAGTCCAATTAAGGGTTTTTATTTGAGGCAGGATCAGGTGGGCTGGATCCAAATGGACAGCAGCTGCAAGGGAAAGGGTAGAAGGTCTTTTAAGGTAGGTAGCATACCCCTGAGGGAGGGTGAGTCACCCTGCTGATCTGCTCCAGGTGTGCTGGGTATCTGATCAGGGAGGGCTGATTCTGTAGAAAGTTCGAGGGATAGGGGAGGGGGAAGTGAGGATTCAACCAGTTTCCAGCAGGATGCCAGTGGCTGTGCCTCAGTTGCTTCTGCTGTGGGGAATCTCGTGGTCAGGTATTTAGTCGGTGATTTATACCTTCTTTGTTCCGGCATAGGCAGTGGCTTAGGTCCATGTCCTAGTATATTTTCACAGTAAACTCGTATTCCACTTACATCTATTGAAATCATTTGCTCCCATCAACTGTTTACATTATTGATGAAAATTTCATGAGACTTTAGACAAAATCAGCCATCATTCTAAGTTAATTTTACTGAAAATTTGGAACAGAGATAACATAAATTTGACAAATAAACACAGGTGGAAAAAAAGTTGTTTGTCTGAATTGTATTCAATGCTTATAACTCTGAAGACATGCATATTTTAATTAAACCACCGACAAGCTTCAACTAGCTTTTATTTACCAAAGATTAATTCCTAGATCATGTGAACTTGAGAAACATTTGGGTTAGTTTTTATATTCCTGAGAGTTTTAGAATACTCAGTTCTTAATTTATATAAGCACTTATTTCTTTTAGGCCAATTAAATAGCACTCTTTAAAATTAATTTTAGTAATACCATGGGAGGTAGAAAATACCACATATGTTCAGCACGTGCTGAACATGCACACACTTCCCAGCTATAAATTAGGTACAATACTACAAAACCACCAGTGACAAAAGAATAGCTGAATCTAATTTTGTATCCGCCATTTGGGAAAAGTTAAGTTTATTCCCAGATGGCTAAATTCTCTTTTATTTAGATGATGAGAAACATTTGAATTTTAAAGATGACTCTTAGGTACTAGAGAAGATGAGGACAGAAATCCTACATCACAAAGACACATAATAAGTATCCAAGTTTCCTTTAAGATGGAGTTTTGGGGGCATATTTCCCTATTATCAGAGGTCTAGGGAAATTTAAATTTTTCCTTCTTTTTCTTAAGTGCAGGACAATTCTGTTTCCAATGTCCCGATATCTACAAGCATTTTGAAGTGAATAAGGGCGTGGCTTTGGGATTGGCAAAAAGTACCAGTAAAATCTGAACCACTTTCTAGAATCACACCTCTAACCATGCAGATTTGCAAGACAAGACGGTTGTTTCCACTTCCCTAAAGAACTGGGTTACAACCTGAATGATAAAGAGCCTGATCTGCCTTTCCAATTATATTACATCCAAATTGCTTCTTTACCTCTGGGTACATAGTTTTATTTTAGCTGAGGTAAGGGTGCCTAAAAAAATTCCTATCAGGCTCTGTATACCAGCTTCTAATTTGGCCAAATTTCTGATCATGATGTTCAAGTTTCAGCTAGGACTGGTGGTATTGAACAACCCAATGTGTAACAGGGTTCAGCCAAGAGGGCAGCCCCAAATAGGGATTTGAAATGGGGCCCAGAACTCAAGGTGTCCAGGAAATATTAGGATGTCCTCACCCCCCTCCTAGGTGTGGAATGGGGGAAGGGACAAATGGACCAGGGCCATTGAGAGCTGTTTTGCATAGCAACAGCTTTGAGCTAACCTCTGGTGTAGTCATGTAATATATCCATAACCTTTAACTGGTTGCATAGATATGTTAAATAGCTGTGGCCATGCTCTGAGCCAGGGAAATGGAAGTAACTTCCCAACTAAGATGTAACTTAAGTTACAGCACCTGTGTGGGAGCTTGGAGGAGTTTGGCTCCATGACATGAGGCCACACCTGCCCAGACTCACCATGGCAGCCTTGTAAAGCTCAAGGATATGAGAGTGCCGGCAGGTGTAGCTGATGGTGGGAGGAGTCGGGAATGGGGCTGCAGAGGAAGATTGACACAGGGATTTAAACCCAGATGTGGCAGCCATTGTGGGGAGAACCACAAGGCTTTGCCAGAGTGGGGACTCCCTTGGCCTTTGTGCAGGGAGAACCACTCAGTCTTTAGCTGAGTGGAGACTCCCACAACGATTGTGCGTGGGGAACCACGTGGCTTTGGCAGAGTGGGGACCCCTGCAACTTTAGAAGGGGGAAACACCCCCCGGCTTTTGCAGAGATCCCAGGAACACAGCTGATCGTGCTGGGAACCGAGGGAGGCCTACCAGCTGAGATGGATTACTGAGAACTGGGGGTTGCCTGAGCCACAGACTTCTATTTATTTTCCTGAGATATGGTACCTCAGACTGGGCAAAGCGGGGAGGAGAGACTCTGTGTGTTTGTGGATGTTTTAAGGGATTTGGGGATTTTGATGAAGACATTAGGTCACTATTTTAAGTCTGTACAGCATTAAATAAACATTTCCTTTCCTTTTCATGAATCTATGGCATTGAGAGATGTCTTTCCTCTGGCGGCGGACATAATGAACCTGGGGGGTTCCTTTTGGGTAATAGCACGTCGCCCTTACTAATTTATTTTTAGAGAGAGGGGAAGGGAAGGAGCAAGAGAGGGAGAGAAATATGAATGTGTGGTTGCCTCTCACACACCCCCTACTAGCCACCTGGCCTGAAACCCAGGCATGTGCCCTGACTGGGAGTCAAATCAGGACCCTTGGGTGCGCAGCCTGCACTCAATCCACTGAGCTACACCAACCAGGACAAGAAGTGTTAATTTTTTATTGTATTTTTTTCAATTATAATTTAGTTCTTTTATATGCCCTCCTCTCACAATCAACACACTGTTGCCCATGTCCATGGATCCTTTTCCCTTTTTGCTCAGTCCCTCTACCCTCCCCTCCCCCTACTAGCTGTCATCCTATTCTCTATCTATGAGTCTGTATCTATTTTGCTTCTTCATTTTATTCATTAGATTCCACATGTGAGTGAGATTATATGGTATTTTTTCTCTGACTGGCTTATTTCACTCAGAATAATGTACTGCAGGTCCATCCATACTGTCCCAAAGGGTAAATTTTTCTTCTTCTTTATAGTTGAATAGAATTTCATTGTGTAACTGGACCATAGTAGTATTGTCCACTCATCTACTGATGGACACTTGGGCTGCTTCCATATCTTGGTGATTGTAAATAACACTGCAATGAACATAGGGGTGCTTATGTTTTTTCAAATTAGTGTTTTGTGTCCCTTTTCATGTATTACCAGAAGTGGGATTGCTGGGTCAAAAGACAGATGCATTTTTAATTTTTGGAGTTATCTTCATACTGCTTTACATAGTGGCTGTGCCAATCTGTATTCTCACCAAAGTGCAAAAGCGTTCCTGTTTCTCCACATCCTCACCAGCACTTGTTTATTGACTTATTGATGATAGCTATTCTGACAGGTGTGAAGTAATATCCCATTGTGGTTTTAATTTGCACTTCTTTGATGACTAGTGATGTTGAGCATCTTTCATATGTCTATTGGCCATCTGTATGTCCTCTTTGGAGAAGTGTCTATTCAGGTCCTCTGCCAATTTTTTTAATTGGATTTTTGTTTGTTTTTGGTGTTGAGTTTTGTAAGTTCTTTATACATTTTGGATATTAACCCCTTATCAAATATATTGGTGAATATGTTCTTCCATTCTGTGGGTTGTCTTTTTATTTTGTTGGTTTATTTGCTATGAAAAAACTTTTTAGTTTGGTGTAATCCCATTTGTTTATTTTTTTCTATCATTTCACTTGCTTGGGGATATATATATATGATTAAATATTGCTATGAGCTGTGTCCAAGATTTTGTTGCTTATGTTTTCTTCTATGATTTTTATGGTTTCAGGCCTAGCATTTAAGTCTTTAATTCATTTTGAGTTTATTCTTGTGTGTGGTATAAGAAGGTGGTCTAGTTTCATTTTTCCGCATGTATCTGCCCAATTATCTCAACACCATTTATTGAATAAACACCATAAATGGCAATATCTTCTTTTACTCACCCATGTGTATACCCCTATTCTAGGTATATAAGTAGGAGCTTAGTAAACATGTATTCAGTGAAACTAATTGAAATGGGAATGGAACTTATTTTGTATGAGTATTCTTCATTCACCTTATGTCAGGCATTTGAATTGGAAAGTGCTTCTTGGCTAAGAGAATTTCTAAATGATTTGTAATATTGTCAAAGACAAGGCCAAACAAAGATAATGATATGTCCTTTTTTTGTGTGTCTGTAGGCAAAGGGTCCTGCTGAAAAGAATTCTTTAAACATGGATAAATTATAGACATTTTTACTTTCCAAAATGCTTTTATAAAATAAGTCTGGTTGGGGCCATGGCAAAGTCCTCTTATTTATGATTTAGCTTCTATTGAGATGTTATGCTAAAATGCTCCTAACCTTACAGTTTAGGAATTCATCCTGAAAAGCCAAGGTGGACTTTACCACTTTGTCCTTATTTTAGCAGAGCACAAATTTTATAGGGGTTAAAAAGAATTTCTACGGTCTAAATCATAAGATATTGAAATTTCATATTTACACATTGTTGTACTTTATCAGATAGGTCAATGCATACCCAGATGGAGAGATTTTATTTTGAATTTGCTTTTTTTGTGTGTGGATGTGTTCAGCACTTGACTGAAACTGGTAAGAATTGGAGGTTGGGCATAAAGAGAAGTAATTAGGGATCAAACAAAAAGGAAAAAAAGGACTCATGGACATGGATGATAGCAGGGGGAGGGGAGTAAGGGAGATAAATGATAATGTAAAAAGTACAATAAAAAGCTTTTTTAAAAAAGATTATTGTCTTCTGAATCACTGATTTAGTATAAACCATTTCTCATTAGTTTTGACAAAATTATACCAAAGTGAATCAGTTAATTTAAATTAAGGTGTCAATCAAGTTGATAATCAAGGAATCACTAAGATAATATAAATTAATATATGAGATTTCATTTATAAAAGATAAGACTTTTTAACTAATGGTGGGCAATATTGGAATAGACATTTGAGCTAAGATTTGGATGTTTCTATCTCTGTGTTCTTTAGTAAGAAAACAAATTTTGTTACAGAATGGACCTATTTGGGAGAACAGATAGTGTTACTGAAACAAGCCCCCTCCCCTTGGGGTCTTGCCCACTGCCAGGTGGTAGGAACTGTGGCTCTCAATTCCAGTGTTTGGTAAAAAGGAAAGGAACTATTTATTCAAAAGTTATACAGGTTTAGAATAATCAATAAAACATATTTTTAAAAAATTAAAAATAAGAAATTGTTCTTGTCCTCAAAGACCACGTAGTCTATTTTAATAGAGAGGCAAAAATCACAGTGAAAACAGAGAACAGCAAAGTATAATTTGGTATGTTATTTCTCTGTTTCAGTAGCAGTTTGTAGAAATTTTTAAAATATATTTTATTGATTATGCTATTACAGTTGTTGCATTTTTTTCTCCTCTTTATTCCCCTCCATGCTGTATACCCCCTCCCTCCATCATTCCCCCACCTTAGTTCATGTCCATGGGTCACACATATAAGTTCTTTGGCTTCTCCATTTCCCATACTACTCTTAAACCTACCCCTGTGTATTTTGTACCTACGATTTATACTTCTTATTCCCTGTACTTTCCCCCCCAATCTCTCCCCTCCCACTTCCCACTGATAACCCATCATGTGATCTCTATTTCTGTGAATCTGTTCCTGTTCTACTTTGCTTAGTTCATTTTTGTATTAGTTTTTGTTTTTTAGGTTTGGTTTTGATAGTTGTGTGTTTGTTGTTATTTTACTGTTCATATTTTTGATCTGTTTTTTCTTAGATAAGTTTCTTAGATAAGTATCTAAGATATAAGATACTTATCTAAAAAAAACCCTTTAACATTTCATGTAATAAGGGTTTGATGAAGATGAACTCCTTTAACTTGACCTCATTTGGGAAGCACTTTATCTGCCCTTCCATTCTAAATGATAGCTTTGCTGGATAGACCAATCTTGGATGTAGGTCTTTGCCTTTCATAACTTGGATTACTTCTTTCCAGCCCCTTCTTCTCTACAGGGTTTCTTTTGAGAAATCAGCTGATAGTCTTATGGGAATTCCTTTGTAGGTAGCTGTCTCCTTTTCTCTTGCTGCTTTTAAGATTCCCTCATCTTTAATCTTGGATAATGTAATTATGATGTGTCCTTTGTGCTTCCTTGGGTCCAACTTCTTCGGGACTCACTGAAGTTCCTGGATTTCCTGGAAGTCTATTTCCTTTGCCAGATTGGAGAAGTTCTCCTTCATTATGTTTTTAAATAAGTTTTCAATTTCTTGGTTTTCCTCTTTTCCTTCTGGCACCCCTAGGATTAAGATGTTAGAAAATTTAAAATTGTCCTGGAGTTTCCTAAGCCTCTCCTCAGTTTTTTTAATTCTTGTTTTTTTTTCATTCTGTTCTGGTTGAGTGTTTATTTTTTCCTTCTGGTCCAAACCATTGGTTTGGGTCCCAGTTTCCTTCCCTTCAGTGTTGGATCCCTGTCCATTTTCCTTTATTTCACTTTTCATAGCCTTCAGTTTTCCCTCTATTTTGTGACCTTACTCAACCAATTCTGTGAGCATCCTGATTAGCAGCATTTTGAACTGTGCATCTGATAGGCTGGCTGTCTCTTCATCACTTAATTGTATTTTTTCTGGAGCTTTGATCTGTTCTTTTATTTGGGCCATTTCTTTTTGTCTCAGCATGCCTGTTATGTTGTAAGGCGTAGAACCTTAGGTATTCACCAGGGCAGGACAACCCATGTCACTGTGTTGTGGCACCGTATGTGGAGGAAGGGTCCAAGAGTGAACAATGCTACTTGCTCAGCTCTCAACTGGCTTTAAGTCACTCTCCCTACTACCCACAAACAAATTGGGACCTGCTGTTGTTGATTCCTGGGTAGGTGGGTTTGTGTATATTCTAGGACCCTGTGAGTCTTTCCAAGGAACTCTCCTGTGAGGCTAGGAGTTTCTCCCACTGCCACAACCCCCACAGATTTTTACAGTTAAAGGTTTTGAGGCTTTATTTCTCTGTGTTGGAACCCTGGTTTGCATGGTCTGTCTCGCTTCCCAGTTGTACCTCCTGGTTTATCTGCGTGGAAACATAGAAGTGTCCATTCTGCCAGCCAGCATCTCACCTGCACTGGTCCTCCAGCTGCTGCTTTGCTGCAAGTACTCTCTGCCCTGGCTGCCCATCTCTGCCCCTCCTACTAGTCTGAATGAATGTGTTTTCTTTAACTCCTTGGTTGTTAGGCTTTCATAAAATTCTATTTTCTGGCAGTTCTGGTTATTTTTTGTTTTTAAATTTCTTGTTTTCCTCCTTTTGGTTGTACAAAAAGGGAAAGTGTATCTACCTATGCCTCCATCTTGGCCAGAAGTTGTAGAAATTGTTTATTAATATGAACTTGAAGTGAATAAATGGCAGAACTTAGAGGTAGGCCTTGAGGAAATCCCTGTGGATAAGAAGGATTTAGATAACCTAAAGTCAGAGTCAGAGGGAAACTGAACATAGTCAGAAGTTTGAGGAGAGATCTACCTTTGAAAGTTTTTCTTGTTTTAAATTAACACTTGCAATTTGTTTGCTCAATAGCAACTTTTTCCCCTTAGGTATCTTTGTTATCCTCTGTGACTAGTTTCCTTAATTAAATAGTAAGAATCTGTCATATCCATATAAAAATATATGGGTAATCCTTGCAAAATTATTAGCAGCTATACTCTTGAGGATTTGTTTGTGCTTATGTGAATCTCTTCTATATTGTTTGAGACATTTCTACTCACTTTTCTGTTTTTGGCCCTTTATGGTTATAAAATAAGTCAGGATGACTACTTGGTATCTAGCATTCTTTACATGCCTAATTGTGTGTGTGTGTATTTATATTTTAAGTTACTCAGATATGGGCAGAAACTCTATTATTGTTCCTGGAAAATCATCTTTGCTTTGATAAATCTATCTAATTTCTAATGTGACATTTTTTGATATTATTACACTTAGAAATTTCTTATTTTAGAAAGATTTTCTTCATCCATGTACACAGCTGTGTAACAGTGGCAGAGTACATATACCATCTTGCACCAGGTCACTAGCAATTATGTTGATCAACATTGTTGTGAGAGATATCAGAAAGTCATTGACAAAGTTTACATTTTCCATATTCAAAGCCCTTGTACCATGAGAGTGGTCTGGCATGTGTCTGTTTGTCTCTCTGTCTCTCTTTCCATCTATCTTCCATTTAAACAGTAACATTTGATTTATCTACTTCTGACACATCTCCTATGTTTCATTTCTGTCTGAATAAATTCATTTGGTATGAAATTGAACACAAAAACAGAACTTCCTTCTGAGCATTTATTGTTACTGAGATTTTTCTCTCATTAAATATTTCTGAAGAAAAGTTACTTTGGTAGAGTTCTCAGATGCAGCAAGAATACGAAACATATATCAATATTTCATTATTTCCAAGAAAGGACTTTATTTCAGAGATGGAATTAAATTTCAAAATTAATGGTACACAAGGTACTAATGATATTCTTAAATATAAAGCCATGCTTCTTTGGGCTGGGTATAGAAATATTTTTAAAGCATCCCTTGGGTTTTGTGCCTTCCCCTCTTTCAGAATCTGTTCTTGGTATCAGCGTAGCAGTTATGTTGTCTTTGCTATATTGTGATTTCTGTGAAAAGACAGTGTATGTAGATGTGATAGTTGGATAAATCAATTTCTTCATAAAGAAGACTTGTGTGGCAAGTTTTGAAAGAATCTATTCTAAGATAACCAATAATCTGGGACATTGGTATATCAAATAATATGGTAATGTAATGATTAGCTTCCAGAAGAATGACACTGGTAGGGAAAATGTGTACTTTGCATATGTGAATGTATAAGAGGTTTGATAAGAAATGCTCAGGCATTAAACCTATCTCCACTAAATATTGTGGACTAGGAAGAAATGAGGATTCCGGTTGTTATAATTATCTCAGCCATCTAGGTATAGGTTAGTGCCACCCAAAATGAGGCTTCAAGATTAATTACTTTGATATTGAGGGTTCCCCTGAACCATTGTAATCCAACCCACTTAAGATTGTATGTACAGGATATGAGCATTATGTTTAACTTTAGTACAAGCCAGATAAAAAAGAAGCTAATATGTATTTCAGAGGTATTATTTATGATATTATGTATTGTTTCAGATTCCTCACTTGACATTGTGTTCCTGGTAGGAAAGTTTTGTGTGTTTCTTTTCTATATTCTAGGCCCCTCTACCTCCTCCTTAAATGGCTTTTATAGAAAAAATAAGTATTTTCTGAAGGAAAATTAGATTTCTCAAATAATAACTGAGAGAGGTAAGGTAAACATATTGATTAAAGAGAAGAGAGAACTGTCTATGGATGATGTCATACACGCCATATGTACAAGGGCTTTTAAAGCTATATATATGAACAATAAAATTGACAGACTAAAATGAGATATAACAATTTTTGCCAGAAGATGCAATAATTTTGGTTATTAAACAAAGTCCTAATATGCACAAGGAAAGCAGATCACCACCAATGTGTTTTGATTTGAGGGTCATTGAATGACCCACCTTTACAAAATTGACTCCTCCACTGACTGAGAATAGGTACAAGAATTCTTACAACAGCAATATTGTATTTAGTCTATAAACATTAGCTGAATGTAGTAAGGTATGCACTAATCAAAAATGTCAGTTGTCATATTAGCAGTCAATTGTTTATCAAGCAAAGTTAATTTAATTTTATTTATTTTCTTTTTTTTATTTTAATGATTGTTCAAGTGCAGTTTTCTGCCTTTAACTCCCATTCTAGCCCCCCCACCCATCCCTCCCCATTTCCCTCCCATTACCACCCTCCCCCTAGTTTTTATCCATGTGTCTTTTAACTTTGTTCCTGTAAACCCTTCCCCTTTTCCCCTGAAATTCCCTCTTCTCTCTCCTCTGGTCATTTTCTGCCTGTCCTCTAATGCACTGTCTTTGACTATATTTTCAAGCAAAGTTAATTTTAGTCAGAAGGAGTAATGCCGGAGGAAATATTACACAGGACAAAGATATTTTGGGATAAAAGAGAGTTATGGAGAATGGATTGTTTTCTAGGGTATTTGGGCTCAAGCTAGCCACCTCTGTTTGGATGAGATGAGGGATGATGGAGGAGGAATGTGCTCTGGAATGCCAGGTTCGAAGATGCCAAAAGAAAAAGTGAGCCAAGTCAAAGACTGATTTTACCTCCTATACAGTCTTCACTTCATGAATTCCTAAGGAAGCATGACAAATCATGCATGTAATGGATTTTGCCAAACTCTTTATAGATTTCAGAACTAGCTTAGTCAAAAGATTGTTATCAAAATGTACTCATATTGATATGCACTGACTGTATCTTTACAAGGTATTTCCCTGAGATGGGAAACATTTAGAACTTCAAGGACCCTTAGGGAATATCCAGCACTCTGTGGTTTTCAAATTTTGTTCCCCAAAACTTTGTGATTGTGGAAAAACAAAGTCTAGGGGACACTATAGGGCCAAAGAGAGAAATAAAAGTGTTCTGGATTCCCTTACCATGGTTTAGATAGACCATATATAGTTCAATCTATTTTTTACATTATATCTTGGAATAGTAGATATTACATTCAAAGTTTTATTTTTTATGTTTAGTTTTTTTAAATTTTATTTTAATCATTGTTCAAGTGCAGTTTTCTGCCTTTAACTCCCATTCTAGCCCCCCCCACCCATCCCTCCCCATTTCCCTCCAATTACCACCGCCCCCTAGTTTTTGTCCATGTGTCCTTTAAATTTGTTCCTGAAAACCCTTCTCATTCTCCTCTGACATTCCCTCTTCCCTCCCCTCCGGTCACAGTCAGCCTGTCCTGTATTTCAGTGTCTTTGACTATATTTTGCTTGTTTCTTTGTTTTGTTGTTTAGGTTCCTGTTAAAGGTGAGATCATATGTTATTTGTATTTCACTGCCTGGCTTATTTTGCTTAGCATAATGCTTTCCAGCTCCATCCATGATGTTGCAAAGGGTAGAAGCTCCTTCTTTCTTGCTGCTGCATAGAATTCCATTGTGTAAATGTACCATAGTTTTTTTTTTTTTTTTGATCCATTCATTTACTGATGGGCACCTAGGCTGCTTCCAACACTTGGCTATTATAAATTGTGCTGCTATGAACATTGGGGTGCATATGTTCTTTTGGATTGGTGTTTCAGGGTTCTTAGGATATAATGCTAGCAGTGGAATTGCTGGGTCAAAAGGCACATCCATTTTTAGTTTTCTGACGAAGTTTCACACTGTTTTCCATAGTGGTTTTACCAGTCTGCAGTCCCACCAACAGTGCACTAGGGCCCCCTTTTCTCCACAACCTTTTCAGCACTTGTCGTTTGTTGCTTTATTTATGATGGCCATTCTGATGGGTATGAAGTGGTATCTCATTGTGGTTTTAATTTGCATCTCTCTGATAGCTAGCAATATTGAGCATCTTTTCATGTGTCTTTGGATCCTCCATATGTCCTCCCTGGAGAAGTGTCTGCTCAAGTCCTTTGCCCATTTTTTAATTGGGTTGCTTTTCTTCTTAGAGTGGAGTTGTGTAAGTTCTTTATATATTTATATATTTTAAACCTTTGTCTGAGGCATCATTGGCAAATATGTTTTCCCATATAGTTGGTTTTCTTTTTATTTTGATACTGTTTTCTTTAGCCATGAAGAAGATTTTTATTTTGATGAGGTCCCATTTGTTTATTCTTTCTTTTATGTCCCTTGCTCTAGGGGACATATCAGTAAAAAAGTTTCTGCATGAAATATCTGAGATTTTCCTAGCTGTGTTCTCTTCTAGGACTTTAATGGTGTCATGTTTTTATTTAGGTCTTTTATCCACCTTGAATTTATTTTTGTGTAAGGTGTAAGTTGGTGCTCAAGTTTCATTTTTTTGCTGTCCAGTTCTCCCAACACCATTTGTTGAAGAGGCTATTTTTACTCCATTTTATGTTGCTTCCCCCTTTGTCAAATATTAATTCACTGTAGAGATTGAGATTTGGGTTTATTTTGGGGTTCTCTGTTGTGTTCCATTGGTCCATGTGCCTGTTTTTATGCCAGTACCAGGCTGTTTTGATTACAGTAGCTTTTTTGTAGTATAGTTTAGTGTCAGGTATTGTTATCCCTCCTACTTTACTCTTCTTTCTCAAAATTGCAGCAGCTATTTGAGGTCATTTATGGTTCCATATAAAATTTTGAAGTGTTTGTTCTATGTCTGTGAAATAAGCCATTGGTATGTCTGTGAAATAAGCCATTGGTACATTAATAGGTATTGAATTGAATGTGTAAATTGCTTTGGGTAGTATGGACATTTTGATGATGTTAATTCTTCCAACCCATGAACACGGTATATGTTTCCATTTGTTTGTGTCTTCCTTGACTTCTTTCTTCAGTAGTTTTCTGAATACAGGTCTTTTACCTCTTTGGTTAGGTTTATTCCTAGGTATTTTATTTTTCTTTTTGCTATTTCAAATGGGATTTTTTCCTTGATTTTTGTTTCTGCTGTTTCATTGGTGGTGTACAGAAATGCCTTTAATTTCTGGATATTGACTTTGTATTTCGCTGTTTTGCCAAATTCATGTATTAGGTCAAGCAGCTTTTTGCCCACTCTTATAGGATTTTCTGTGTACACTATCATATCATCTGTAAACAGTGACAGTTTTGTTTCCTCCTTTCTGATTTGGATACCTTTTATTTTTTTCTTGTCTGATCACTGTGGCTAAAACTTCCAGTACTATATTGAATAGAAGTAGTGAAAATGGACAGCCTTGTCTTGTTCCTGATCTTAGTAGAAAATATTTTAATTTTTGCCCATTGAGTATGATGTTGGCTGTAGGTCTCTATATATGGCCTTTATTATGTTGAGGAATGCTCCCTCTAGTCCCACTTTGCAGAGTGTTTTTTTTTTTTTTTTTTTTGGTAAATGGGTGCTGTACCTCGTTAAATGCTTTTTGTGCATCTATTGATATGATCATGTGGTTTTTGTCTTTGCTTTTGTTTATGCAATGTATTACATTTACTGATTTGCGAATATTGTACCATCCTTGCATCCCTGAAATGAATCCCACTTGGTTATGGTGGATGATCTTTTTACTATATTGTTGGATGTGGTTTGCAGTATTTTGTTGAGGATTTTAGCATCAATGTTCATCAGTGATATTGGCCTGAAATTTTCTTTCTTTGTTGTGTCTTTATCTAGTTTTGGGATTAGGATGATGTTGGTCTCATAAAGAGTTTGGGAGTCTTCCATCTTTTTGGATTTTTTGGAATATTCTGAGAATGATAGGGGTTATCTCTTCCTTGAATGCTTTGTAGAATTCTCCTGTGAAACCATCTGGTCCAGGGCTTTTGTGTGTTGGGAGTTTTTTGATTACTGCTTCAATTTCATTTGCTGTTGGTTTGTTCAGGTTTTCTGCTTCTTTTTCATTGAGTTTTGGAAGATTATATTTTTTCTAGGAATTTGTCCATTTCATCTAGGTTTTCAAATTTCTTGACATACAGTTCTTCATAATAATTTCTTACAATTCTTTGTATTTCTGTGGTATCAGTTGTAATCTCTCCTCTTTCATTTCAGATTGTGTTTATTTGGGTCTTCTCTCTGTTTTTCTTGATGAATCTGCTTAAAGCTTGTTGATTTTATGTATATTTTCAAAGAACCAGCTCCTGGATTCATTTATCCTTAGAATTGTGCTTTTAGTCTCTATGTCATTTAATTCCACTCTGATCTTTGTTATTTCCTTCCTTCTAGTTGCTCTGGGCTATCTTTGTTGTTGTTCATTGAGTTCTTGTAGACGTAGTGTTAGGTTGTTTGTTTGAAATATTACTATCTTTTTTTAGGTATGCCTGTATTGCTATGAACTTCCCTCTCAGGACTGCCTTAGCTGTGTCCCATAAGTTTTGTGTTGTTGTGAGTTCATTTTCATTTGTTTCCAGAAACATTTTGATTTCTTTCCTAATCTCATTCTTGTCCCATTCATTGTTTAATAGCATGCTTTTTAATCTCCATGATTTTGAGTGTTTTTGTTTTACCCTTGGGGCTGGTTTCTAGTTTCATTCCCTTGTGATCTGAGAAAATGCTTGGTATGACTTCAGTTTTCTTGAAATTGTTGAGGCTTGTTTTGAGTCCTATATGTGGTCTGTCTTTGAAAATTTTTCATGTACATTTGAAAAGAATGTGTATTTAGCTTCTTTGGGATGTAGGGCTCTGTATATATAAGTTACGTCCATTTAATCTAGGGTATTGTTCAATGCCACATGTCTTTGTTGATATTTTGTCTGGAAGATCTGTCCATTTTTGACAGTGGTGTGTTAAAATCCCCTACTATAATTGTGTTGCTCTCAATACCTTTCTTGAAGTCCTCTAAGGTTTTCTTTATGTATTTGGGTGCTCCTATGTTGGGTGCATATATATTTACAGTATTTATGTCTTCTTGATGGATTCTTCCTTTGAGTATTATGAAGTGACCTTCTGGGTCTCTCTTTATGGGCCTTTTTTTTTGGAAGTCTATTCTGTCTTATATGAGTATTGCTATCCTGACTTTTTTTTCCCTGTCCATTTACTTGGAAAATTTGTTTCTAGCCCTTCACTTTCAGCCTGTGCAGGTCTTTTATCCTGAGGTGGGTCTCTTGTAGGCAACATATGTGTGGGTCATGTTTTCTTATCCATTCAGCTATTCTGTCTTTTGATTGGAGGATTTAATCCATTTACGTTTAAGGTTAGTATTGATAGGTACTTATTCATTGCCATTTATGTACCTGTGTTCCTCCCTCCCTCCTGCTCGCTCTCTCTCTCTCTCTCTTCCTTCCTTTCATTAAAGCAGTCCCTTTAGCCTCTCTTGCAGAGCTGGTTTAGTGGAGGTGTATTCTTTTAGACTTCTTTTGTCTGGGAAGCTTCTTATTTGGCCTTCTATCTTGATTGAGAGCCTTGTTGGGTAAGGTAGCCTTAGTTGCAGACCTCTGGTTCTCATTACTTTGAATATTTCTTGTCATTCTCTTCTGGCTTGGAGTGTTTCCATTGAGAAGTCAGCTGTTAGCCTCATTGGGGCTTTCTTGTATGTTACTTCCTGCTTCTCCCTTGCTGCCCTTAATATTGTCTTTGTCTTGAAATTTTGCCATTTTAATTAAGGTGTGTCTTGAGGCGGGCCTCTTTGGGTTCCTCTTGATTGGGACTGTCTGTGTTTCCTGGATTTGTGTGACTTTCTCTCTCATCAAATTAGGAAAGTTTTCCATCATTAGTTTTGCAAATAGGTTTTTTATCCTTTCCTCTTGTTCCTCTCCTTCTGGTACCCCTATGATACGGTTATTATTACGTTTCATATTGTCTTGCATTTCTCTTAATCCCTCTTCATTCTTTCTGAGCCTCTTCCTTTTGTTGCTCTTTCTGGTTTTTTTTCCCTACTTTGTCCTCCAATTCACTGAGTCAATCTCCTGCATCAATCCTGCTTTTCATTCCCTCTACTGTGTTCTTCAGTTCAGAAATTGTATTCTTCATTTTGTCTTGGCCCTTGTTGATAGTTTGTTTTCTTTTTCATGTTGATATAGTTTTCAGTGAGTTCGTTGTAGCTTCCCTGTAGTTTCCGGTAGCTCATTGTGAGCTAATTGAGCATTCTCATAATCATTGCTTTGAACTCAATATCTGATAGTTGAGTTGCCTCTATTTCATTTAGCATTCTTTCTGAGGCAGCCTCCTTTCCCTTCATTTGGGTATTGTTTCTTTGTCTTCTCACTGTTCATAAGACTGTTCTTGTTCGCCTCTGTTTCTTAAATTGATCTGCTGTGGTTCCTTGTGTTTATGGTGTGAACTCTTGTGGTAAAATACCTGGGAGATTCAGTGGTGCAGTATCCTTTGGGTATCCTGGTGTTCACAGCTTCCCCCTACTCTTTTTTGTGATCAGTTGGAGGAATAAGGCAAAATGGTTTATGACAGCAAGAGAGTATTCTATGATATTTACAGTAGCAGTCAGTAGAGAAGAGATAGGAGATCCTTTGGCTATGTATAGTGTTAGCCGTTGTCTTCCACCCCACTATCCACGTTTTAGAAAGAATGGAAAGAAGATAAGACTCTTATTGGGGAGGAAAGGATTGTTAGTTGGATGTAGAAAGCAGTGAGGTTGTGGGAGGTCAGATTCTGAGCTAGGGTGGGAGTCAAGAATAGTAAATAGGAGTAGTGTTTAAAAGTATAGAGATAACCACTACAATAATAGAGTTCAGGAAATCACAAAGTGGGCTGAGATCTGGGAGGGGTGTTGTGTAATATTTACAATTGTATGAAATATGTCATATTTATAGAAATATTAAAGCAACAATCATGTGGCAGAATCTATGAGATCTAGATAACAAGAATAAGGGGTATAGAATGTTGAGTGGTGTACTAATGGAACACAAATGAAGGACAGTTAATTAGCAACACACTATGAATTAGGTAACAGGGGAAATCTATCAAATGATACAGTATAACCAGCCAAGCAAAGAAGGTTATACAGAAAGTAAAAGAATACCAAAATACTATTAAAATAAAAAAAATTTCAGAAAAATGAGAAAAAGATAATACAAATTTGCAGTAACTTGCAGTTTCAAAAAAAAAGGAAAAAAGCAGAAGATGGAATGCAGGAGAGATAAATTTGGAATGGAAAGAATAAAACTAGCATGAAAGGAAGGGAATCATAAGGAATTGAGAGATATAAAAATAATAAGAATTAGCCCTAGCTGGTGTGGCTCAGTGGATTGAGCATGCGCTGCAAACCAAGGGGTTGCTGGTCCGATTCCCAGTCTAGGGCACATTCCTGGGTTGCAGGCCAGGTCCCTAGTGGGGGCCACATGAAAAGCAACCACACACTGATATCTCTCTCTTTCTCCCTTCCTTCCCCTCTCTAAACATAAAATAAATAAAATCTTTAAAAATAATAATAAGAATTAAAAATAAAAATTACTTAAAAAACAAGGTAAAATCAAACAAACAAACAACAACAGCAAAAAACAAAACAAACAAAATCCTCTTGTTGGTTTCTAACTGGCCAAACCAGTTTTTCCAGTCTTGCTGGCTTCAGCAGGCTGAGGGGTGATTGGGATGCTTTTCACCCTTCCCAATTAGAACTCAGTCAGTCTCTCACTACTGTCCCCAGGGCTAGCCACACGCTCTCCCCGGAGTGGGTCTGGTGCCTCTCCGCTGGGCCCTAGGTGTGGGTCTGGGTGCTCCCAAGCAGGCTCTCTGGAGCTTACTGCTGAGGTCTCCTGGGTTCTGGGGTCCCGCAGAGCATCCACGTTTTTTCCGGGTTCATAGTGTAAGCTCCGGGGATTGCAAGGTGTCACACCCTTCCCCCAATTTCCCCACCATGGGCACCTCAAAGGGGCGTGTGCTTCCCCAAGTTCACCGCCACAGGCTCCAGAATCCCATGAATGCACATGCCCTTTCCTTGTTCAGGACTGTGGGGTCTGGATCTTCCACAAAACCATACTCTCACCAGGTTGGGGATGTGGGCACATGGCCAGGCCATCCTGGGTCATGTAGGCTGGGGCACTCACTCTTCCCAGGGCTATGCATGGGTGCTCGCAGCCCTTGTGTAATTGTCTCTCAGCCCTCACTCTCCTCTCTGTGCCTTCAAGCAGCAAGGCCTCCCCTGGTGCTACTCAATCCTTGTTTGGCCGGGGAGGGAGCAGTGACTCTGCTCTCCCAGGTGCCCTGAGGCGGACCCAGGAGCACTGGGCCTGGGGGCTGCAACCTCCCTGGTCCCTGCACTGATCCCTGGGTCCTTATTATCCTGAAGCAGTCTCCTTACTGTCTGGTTTTTCAATGTCCCCTATAATTTTTGATGTCCTATTTTCATAAATGCTGCAATATTGTTGGCCCCTTGCTCTGTTCCTCCAGAGATTGGCCAGTTTTGCTCCTGTGCATAGGGGAAGGAGAATACCTACCACGCCACCATCTTCCCCTCCTACATTCAAAGTTTTTATTTAAAAACCATTGCGTTGATTTTAAAAGATGGATTAAAAACCACAAATCTGTTCTAAGTTATTTGTTTTACAAATGAAGAGTTTGAGTTAGAGATAAATATTCCTACTTCAGAATCTTGAGGAAAGGCCAGTCTGACTCAAATTGGATTTTTTTATGGTGATCAAAGGCCTTGTTCTATTTTATTATTTTTTAATTTTTTATATTATTCAGTTTCAGTTGTCCCACTTTCTTCCTTATTGCTCTCCAGTCTTCCTTGTTGCTCTCCAGTGTCTCATCTACCCCCACTCCCACAGTCTATCCCCACTCCATTGTCCATGCTGATGGATCCTTTATACCTGTTTCTTGACTTGACCCTTCTTCATCTTCCCCCCCTTATCTTCTTCCCCAGCCACATCTGGTCACTGTCAGTTTGTTCTTCATTTCCATGCCTCTGGTTCTATTTTAATTGGTTGTTTGTTTTGTTGATTAGTTTCTACTTCTAGGTGAGATCATATGATATTTGTCTTTCACTGCCTGGCTTATTTCACTTAGCATAATGCTCTCCAGTTCCATCCATGCTGTTGTGAAGGGTAGGAGATATTTCTTTCTGCTGTATAGTATTTTAAAATACTGTTGAATGTTAAAATATATCACATGTTATACCTAGATATAAATGAGTGCTAATAAGCAGAAAGGTAATTTAATGCCAAAATTAAAATTCAGACTAGCTCTACATCAAATAATAAACTACTATAAGAAAAAGATCCTATTGGTATGCATGCATTAATTAACTATAGGAGCTACTTGAAAGCATACTGAAGGAATTCTTAATTTATCAAGTTTTGCTTTATGAGAGCTACTGATTTTATACTTGAATCATTCTTTTAGTGAGACCTTAAAAATTTACAAAAGAAAGCATTATTTGCAAAGTTGTGCTTAGGGTGTGTTTAAATATTTTATTTATTAATAGAAAGGGGAAGAGAGGGAGAGAGGGAGAGAAACATCAGTGTGTAGTTGCCTTTCGCACACTCCCAGCTGGGGACCTGGCCTGCAGCTCAGGCTTGTGCCCTGACAGGGAGTTGAACTGACAACCCTTTAGTTCTCAGGTTGATGCTCAATCCTAAAAAAAAACAGCCAGGGCAGGATTTTTAATATGATGTGTGAATTATTAATTTTTTCAACAGTGGCCACAGTCATATTTTGACTCTGCATCATGAATGCAAAATACACTGATGCCCCTGTGACTTTTTCTTTTGGCTTCTTTCCTTCCTACACTCCCATTACCCTCTCCTTTGCTTCTTTAAATCTTACTTATTCTTCAAGATTCCACTGGTTTTATTTTGTTTAGTATACATCTTCTATGACTATGCCAGCCTTGAGTAATCTTGCCATCCCTTCAACAACTAAAGTATTTCTTGTCTGTGTCTCTGCTGGCTTGTCTTCTTATTCTTTGACTTGATATTTATTTGTTTGGATCGCCTCTCAGTGCCCCAATTACATGGTGTACTTCTTGAAGTACAGGCCATCTTAAAGCTAATTTGACCCTGTCTCCCTCAGAAGATACCTTGTTTAGAGATAATGATTAGTAAATATTTGTTGGTTGACTTTCATCATCAGTTACTTCAAAGAGTATCAGAGAACTCAGTTATATTTAGGTATATAGTCCTTGTAAAGATTGGCTAAGGAATTATATATTCTCAATTCTCAAATCCTGTTAAGCCATTGTGTTTTCTGGATGTTAAAATATATAATTTAGTAGACAATGAGATTAAAGCAGGAAAGCATGCAAGAACACAGATTTTTCTAATTCCTAGATCTTGCCCAAAGTGCCCTCAGCTTCTTGTGAATTTATTATGCTTCTGTGTTTTAAATAATAAAATGGGAAGTGTTATATTTAAGTACAAGAAAATGTTTATCATTCCATAAGAAGCAAGTTCTAAAGTATATATTTAACTCTGGGAATATTTTGAACACATTTTGAACTGGAGATTATTGAAATAATTCAATAAAATTCTTTTAGTAGGAATATTTATTCTTACCAAATTCTTATGTTAATGCACTACGAACTATTTTTTTTGTCTATGGTCTTGACCTTGGAGTAAATATTTGAATTACTTCAGTCCTAGCAATGATCTGGATGTTTATAGGATTTACAGTTGAGAATTGGAAATTCATCACAAGTATGTGGTATTTTTAAGTTGAATATAAGCACTATCATTATCTAATGTAAACCACCATAAGTATTCAAAGAGGTAGCTCTGTGTTAACACATAATATATTGGGTGGTAAAAAAGAAATATTTAAGGGATAACTAACCACTATCCTTCACAGATAGTTAAAAAAAAAAAATCCAAGATGATGGAAGATGCCCAAACTCTTTTTACGAAGCCAGTATCATCGAAATCCCAAAACCAGATGAAGACTCAACAAAGAAAGAAAACTGCAGGCCCATGTTGCTGGTAAACATAGACACCAAAATCCTCACCAAAATATTGGCAAACCACATCCAGCAATACAGTAAAAAGATCATACACCATGATCAAGTGGGATTCATCCCAGGGATGTAAGGATGGTATGGTATTCACAAATCAATAAATGTAATACATCACATAAATAAAAGGAAAGATAAGAATCACATGATCATATCAATAGATGAAGAAAAAGCATTTGATAAGGTATAGCATCCATTTATGATTAAAGCACTCAGCAAAGTGGGAATAGAGGGAGCATTCCTCAACATAGTAAAGGCCACATATGAGAGACCTACAGTTAACATCATATTCAATGGGCAAAAACTAAAAGCTTTCCCACTAAGATCAGGAACAAGACAAGGATGTCTGTTTTCACCACTTTTATTTAACATAGTATTGGAAGTCCTAGCCATAGCAATTTGACAAGATAAAGAAATAAAAGGCCTCCAAATTGGGAAGGAGGAAACAAAACTGTTATTTTTTTGCTGATGACATGATAGTATACGTAGAAAATCCCATAGATTCCACCAAAAAACTACTTGACCTAAGAAGTGAATTTGGCAAAACAGCAGGATACAAAGTCAATATTTAGAAATAAAAAACATTTTTGTACACCAACAATGAAATATCAGAAGCAAAAATCAGGAAAAAATCCTATTTGATAACAGCAACAAGAAAAATAAAGTATGTAAGAATAAACCTACCAAGGAGGTAAAAGACCTGTACTCAAAAAACTACACAACACTGAAGAAAGAAATTAAGGAAGACACAAACAAATGGAAGCATGCACTACATCCATGGAATGGAAGAATTAACATCATCAAACTGTCCATACTACCCAAAGCAATTTATAGATTCAACCTAATCTCCACTGTAATCAAAACAGCCTGGTACTGGCATAAGAACAGACACATAGAACAATGGAACAGAATAGAGAGCCCAGAAATGAACCCAAGTCTCTATGGTCAATTAATATTTGGCAAAATGGGAAGGAGCATAAAATGGAGTAAAATAGCCTCTTCAACAAATGGTGCTGGGAGATCTGGACAGCTACATGCAAAAAAAAAAAAAAATGGAAACTTGATCAACAACCTATACCATACACAAAAATAAATTGAAACTGTATAAAAGTCTTACATATAAGTCATGATACCATAAAAGTCCTAGAGGAAAACATAGGCAGGAAAATTTCAGACATTCCACACAGCAATATTTTCACCAATATATCCCCTAGAGCAAGGGACATAAAGGAAAGAATAAACAAATGGGACCTCATCAACATAAAAGCTTCTGCATGGCTAAAGAAAACAAAATTAAAATGAAAAGAGAAGCAAATGTATGGGAAAACATATTTTCCAATGATACCTCAGACAACAGTTTGATCTCCAAAATATCTAAAGAACACACATGAGTCTACTCCAGGAAGACAACAGAATTAAAAAATGGGCTAAATACCTGAACAGACACTTCTCCAAGAAGGACATAGAAAGGGTCCAGAGGCATATGAAAGGATGCTCAGCATCACTAGCCACCAGAGAGATGCAAATTAAAACCACAATGAGATACCACTTCACACCAGTCAGAATGGCTAACATAAACAAATCAACAAACAACAAGTGTTGAAGAGGTTGCAGAGAAAAGGGAACTCTAGTGCGCTATTGATGGGAAAGGAGACTGGTGCAGCCGCTGTGGAAAACAGTATGTAATTTTCTCAGAAAACTAAAAATGGATGTGCCTTTTGACCCAGCAATTCCACTGCTGGGATTATATCCTAAGAACCCTGAAACACCAATCCAAAAGAACCTGTGCACCCCAATGTTCATAGCAGCACAATTACAATAGTCAATTGCTGGAAGCAACCTAAGTATCCATCAGTTAATGAATGGATCAAAAAACTATTGTACATATACACAATGGAATACTACACAGCAGAAGGAAAGAAGGAGCTCCTATCCTTTGCAATAGCATGGATGGAACTGGAGAGCATTATGCTAAATAAAATAAGCCAGGTGGTGAAAAACAAATACAATATGATCTCACCTTTAAGGGAACCTAAGCAACAAAATACACAAGCAAGGAAATGATAACCAGAGACATTGTAATTGAGAACTATCTGAAAGTAACCAGAGGGGAGGTGGAAAGGGCTAATGGGGGTGGGGGGTGAGAAGGAGGAAGGGTTTTCAGGAACAACTATAAAGGACACATGGACAAAACCAAAGGGGGGTGGCATCAGAAGAGGGAGGTGGGTATGGCTGGGGTGGGGTTATTGATGGGGGGAAATGGAGACAACTTTACTTGAACAAAAATAAAACAATTTTTTTTAAATGATCATTCCTCTGTACTTATATAGACAAGGTACTGGATTATGTTTGGGTTGCTTACATTAGAAGTCACAGTAGGGAGGCAGTTTTCTATATTTTATTTACTTTAAAGTTTCAGAAATGCATATGACTTGAAAGTATTTTTTTTAAGATTTTTTATTTATTTATTTATTTTTAGAGAGGGAAGGGAGAGAGAGAGAGAGAGAGAGAGAAACATCAATGTGCGGTTGCTGGGGGACATGGCCTGCAACCTAGGCATGTGCCCTGACTGGGAATCGAACCTGCGATGCCTGGTTTGCAGCCCGCGCTCAATCCACTGAGCTACGCCAGCCAGGGGAAAGTATTTTTAAATAATAGTTTGGACTTAAGAGGGTGCTTTCATGCTCAAAATAAATTGATTTCTCTTCTGACATCTTGCCAGAGGTCAAGGAGATTCCTGTGTTCTTGGAGTTAGAGAGTTCCTCCATTGATCTACATTGGTTAAAATTTCAAAAGGAGACCTTTAGGCTTGAGGTAAGACCACTGCTTTCTTGGACTCTGTGTTTCTATTGGTTGGAGTCAGTATGCATTGTAGATGCCTTCTGATTTCTCAGAGTAAGACCATTCATTCCTCTATGGAACTTGATACCTTCATGAGCAGGATTCAAATGCATACTTCTACACATTTTATATTTCTGGTAAGAAACCTATTTCTCCTCTCCATACACACATACACTCACAGCTTACCTCTCCCCCACCACCTTATCCCTTCAATATCCACTTTGAGAACACTGGGACTGACTTAAGTATGTTTTTTATCTCTTTTTTGTTTAATAAATATTTTACTTTTAATATTTCTTTTAGTACTTCAGCAAAGTTATTGCAATGTTCTTTTAATATTTCTGCTAAGTTACTGCAATGTGTTTAAAAGGCAGACAAACACATTATTATACCCCATTAAGTAACAAAGATGTTTTATACAATATTACACAGACCTGTAGGATTTATTGAGTAACTAACAGGCCCATTAAAGAAATTAAATCTGAAAGATCAAATCCAATATTAGCACCTACAATATCTCTGGAAGTAAAACCTATTACTGTTTCATCCTATTTTAGTATATTTACCTCTCTCCCAAATATGGCACTTTCAAACCTCAAAGATGAATGAAAGGCATTTGAAGCCCAATTCTATTTTAGTTATTAAATGTCCAGGTGATCCTCTTGTTCCATGAACTCTAATCTGCATATTCTTCCATATACCCCTTTTTAGATCCCATCTTTTATCTCCCAACTGTCTTTCACTGAGCCCTCTTGAATTCATGGATTGGCATGTGCAAAATCTATATCTTCAACTGCTTCTCTGAAAGCTCTCTTTCCTTTTTGCTTTAATTGAAAGCTGTATCTGTCCTGAGGATACTGCCTCTCCTGTATCCTATCCTGTGAATGGCCACTTCCTTTCGTATGTCCTTCATATAAATAGGCCTGGAAGTAGAGTAGATACCCTTCTTTCTTCTCTTTGTTCCTTTCAGGCTCTTTGCTCCCCTCAAAACTGCCTAGCATGGAATCTTATGTCATTATACTTTACCTCCTTGATACTTTTTATCAATTAACCTGGATATCACTTTTCCTTATTCCTTGAATATTTTAGCTCCTGGCTCACTATCACCCCTTCCAATGCTACTCTTGTTATATTTTCTGATGATTCCATTATTAGTAAAGGTGATTCCTCCAATACCATTGACTTCCAAGTCCTTGATTTTTGCTTACTCCTCTAAATAACTATCTTCCACCTTACCTCAGATACTCCCCTGGTCATATTCCAGAACTTTTCACTAATTACTATAATCTATCAGTAGTTTTATGCATCCCAATTTCTGAGTTGTAGCTCCTCTCTTTCTAGCTAGCTCACTTTCTCTACTACCCCAACTCCAACATCATTTTGACCCCACTAGGACCTAAATTCTTTGATCCCACCACCATTTTAATTTCCTTCAAACCTTATCTTATCTTATCTTATCTTATCTCATCTTATCTTATCTTATCATCTTATCCTGTTTAAATGTCATGGACAATCATAATTTTTTCCTGGCATATGCTCTTCATTTCCTTGCAACTGCCTCATTTTGTAGTACTTACTTGGTGAAAACACAGCCATAACTCTTGCAGTATTCCATATCAACACCTGTGAAGCTGAACATGGCTAGAACAAAATGCATAACCATATTGGCTGGTCTCATTTTAAATTCATGATTATTAATATCAAGTTAGCCCAACAGACTTTTTCCCCTAATCTAACATTTAGCCAATGACCTCATTTTCTAAACTATAAATAATTAACCATAAACCATTAAGAATGCATCTATATGCATCTACTCTAACTTCTTTCCTGTTACTATGTATAAAATATTCTCGCTACTGTCACAGAACATCTTCTATGCTGTGTACTAAGTCCTAACTCTCCTACTCAAGGATATTGCTCCAAATATTCTTTCCTCTCCTTCCTGTATCACTTTTTTCCCACTTTATTAGCTATTTCTCATCACAATAAATATACTGTCTTTTCTAGTATTAATAAATTATCAGAAAAAAATAACAAAAGGGAAGGAAGAGTACTGGTTAATAAATGTAAAAGGAATTATAGAATTTTGGAAAAAGAACTCTTTTGTAAGCTGCAATGTAATAATTGAGACAATGGTCATCAATGACTACTACAAAAATAGGCAAAAGGCATTTTGGGAACATTCTAGTGTCAAAGTTTCACCACAAAGATGATTTAAAATTTTATCCCACATATACAGAAAAAGCCACATGGATACTGGTAGGAGGGACTCCCAAATGAGGTGGTTAAAGATAAGGAGGAATATCTCAAATGCAGAGTTCTTCCCTGAGGAGCAAGGAGTTCCATCCCCGCACTAGTTCCTGCCCCCCCACCAGGGTTCCAGTGTCCAGAAGAAAAGTCCCCATAACTTCCGGCTGTGAAAACCAGTGGGGATTATAGCTGAGTAAGATGGATGGTAACTGGAGTCCTAGGTGGTTCTCTTAAAGGGCCTAAACATGGACTTACTCAGACTTACTCCCCCTGAGCTCCAGACTAGGGCAGCAGTATGAAAGGCACCAGGGGCACATGAGGAGGATAGTCTGGCTTTGAGGTGAGAACTGGAGGGGCAGCTTTGTTTCATACAGACATACCAGCAGAAGCCATTGTTCCTTTGCTAAGAGTTCACCTTGCAGGCCCAGTTAGACACCAAAACTGAGTCTATATCAACTTGGCTAACATTGTTCACCCTGCCCTGGTTATTCACCGAGACCCAATCCCACCCATCTTGTTGGTCCACCTAAACCATTCTCAGTGACTTTACTATATAAATGGCCTGTCTTAATTCATGTTGTGGACTTCCCTAATATCTCTTAAAGGTTCACAAACCCCAAACAAACAGCATTTGGCCTTGGTGTGCCCATACCAATTGATAAGTGGCTCCAGGCCTGGTACTAGCAGTAGCTGGCCTCAATTCACAGCTTGACCTCACCCAGGCACCTCCATTCCCAATACAAGTAGAAGCTATCTGCAGATTGCTTTATAGCTCAGTCCAGGTGGACCCAGGCAAGGTGTAGGTGGCAGCTGACCTTGGCTTGCACCCAGGAGGACCTAGAGTCAGCACACCTGGTGGAATACTTCAGACCATGCTAGAACGCCAACCAACCATTTCAACATGTGACACACTAAAGGAGAGAAGCCACATAGAAGCTAGTCTTATTTCTGGGGGTTGGCCTCTGCACAGCAGCTCCTCTGTTGTCATTGCAGCTGGTCCTCATAGGCAGTCAGCTGGGGCAAGTTCCTACCATTGGCATGCCAACAGCAGTCAAAGCTCAACTACAGAAGTGGAGTACAACAAAGCCCACATGGTGGGTGGGGTGCACCTGGAGTGCCTAGCTTGGGTGACCAGGGAGGCTATGCCTCTGGATCCTACTCTACTAAGACTACTCTACAAAGACTGGGAGGTGTAGCAACCCTACCTGATATATAGAAACAAACACAGGGAGGCAGCCAAAATGAGGAGACAAAAAACCATGTCCCAAATGAAAGAATAGAAAAAACTTCAGAAAAAGAACTAAATAAAATGGAGATAAGCCATCTACCAGATACAGAGTTTAAACCCCAGTAATAAGGATGCTTAATAAACTGAAGGAAGAGTGTAGCTCAGTGGATTGAGCACAGGCTGCGAACCAGGCATCGCAGGTTCGATTCCCAGTCAGGGCACATGCCTAGGTTGCAGGCCATGTCTCCCAGCAACCGCACATTGATGTTTCTCTCTCTCTCTCCCCCCTCCCTTCCCTCTCTAAAAATAAATAAATAAAATCTTAAAAAATGGGGGGAACATACAACCTTTACCTAATACAGCATTAGAATAAATCTCTTATATAAAAAAATAAAAATAAACTGAAGGAAGAGTAGATGAACTTAGTGAGAATTTTAACAGATAGGAAAAATAAAATTGGGATAGAAAATGTAAAATACAACCTTTCATAAGTGAGGAATACAATAACTGAAATAAAGAATACATTAGAGGGAATCAATCAACAATAAAGTAGATGAAGCCAAGGATCAGGTCAGTGATTTGGCAAACAATATGGCAGAAAACACCCAATCAGAACACAACAAAAATGAATTTAAAAAAAGTGAAGATAGTTTAACGGGTCTCTAGGATAACATCAAGTGTAACCAACATTCTCACCATATGGGTAACAGAAGGAGTAGAGAGAAAGCAAAGAATTGAAAATCCATGAGAAAAATAATGACTGAAAATTTCCCTAACCTGGTGAAGGAAATACACATACAAGTCCAGGAAACACGGGGAGTCCCAAATAAGATGAACCCAAATAGGGACACATGAAGACACACCATAATTAAAATTAAAAAGGTTAGAGAAAAAGAATCTTAAAAGCAACAAGAGAAAAGCAGTTAATTATCTTCAAGGCAGCTCCCATAGGACCGTCAGCAGATTTGTCAACCGAAACTTTGCATGTCAGAAAGGACTGGCATGAAATATTTAAAGTCATGGAAAGCAAGGACCTACAACCAAGATTACTCTATCCAGCAAAGCTCTCATTTAGTACCAATGGACAGGTAGAGCTTCTCAGACAAGCAAAAGCTAAAAGAGTTCATCACAAACAAACCAGTATTACAAGGGATATTAAAGTGTCTTCTTTAAGAAAAAAATGAATAATAAAATCACATCAACTTCATATATCAATAATTACTTTAAATGCAAATAAATTAAATGCTTCAATCAAAAGGCATAGGGTGGCTGAATGGATAAGAAAGCAAGACCCTTACATATGCGGTCTACAAGAGACTCGCTTCATATTGAAAGACACACACAAACTAAAAGTAGAGGGATGGAAAACTATATTTCATAAAAATAGCCCTGGCTGGTGTAGCAGGCCATGGCCCCCAGCAACCGCACATTGATGTTTCTCTCTTTCTCCCTCCCTTCCCTCTCTAAAAATAAATTAAAAAAAAAGAAAAAATAAAATAAAAAGCAGAGGTGGCAATATTTATACTAGACAAAATATACTTTAAAACAAATGCTATAAAAAGAAACAAAGAAGGGCCCAACAAATTTGGGTATTTATCCAAACAAACCTAATACACAAAATTGAAAAGTCATATGCATCCCTGTTCATTGTAGCATTATTTACAACAGCCAAGATATGGAAGCAACCTAAGGGTCCATCAATAGATGAATAGATAAAGAAGTGGTGCATATATGCAATGGAATATGACTGAGTCATAAAAAAATGCAATCTTACTGTTTGCAACAACATGAATAGACCTAGAGGGTATTGTGCTTAGTAAAATAATCCAGAGAAAGACAAATGTCACATGATTTCACTTATATGTGAATTATAAAAAAACAAAATAAACAAGCAAAACAGAAACTGACCCATATATGCAGAGAACATTTTCATGTTTACCAGATGAGAAGGCTGTTAGGGGGAAGAATGAAAAAGGTGAAGGTATTGAGAAGTAGAAATTGGTAGTTACAGAATAGTCATGGAGATGTAGAGTACAGCATAGGGATATAGTCAATAATAATGTAATAATTATACATGGTATCAGATAGGTTTTAGATTTATTGGGGTGATCACTTTGTAAGTTAGATAAATATCTATTCACTGGGTTGTATATCTGAAATTAATATAATATTGTATGTCAACTGTAATTGAAAAATTTAAAAAATTACCTCACAAGTAATTTAAAAATTTCAAAGAGGAAAATGTATCTTTACAAAGGAGAAATCTGGTGATCAATATCTTAATCAAATGATCAAACTTCCTATCACTAATAATTGAATAAGCAGGAATTTTGTGCCTTGAATCTTTGATGTAGTCAAAATGAATTATACAAAATTACCTCTGAAATAGTCTTAACCAAAAATGTTAAGTCTAAATCTAATTAAGCCTCTCGATCTTAATGTTACAGGGAATGGAAGCATAAATTAAGTAATATCACAATTAAACAATTAGACAAATCCAGAATATGGGATATTCTATAGGACAGTTCGCCTAAACTCTTCAAAAAGTTAGTGTCACAAAAAATAGTGGAATCTCTGGCTGAGTTGGTTGGAGTATTGTTCTTTGGATTGAAAGTCTGTGGGTTTGATTCCTGGTCAGGGACTATACCCAGGTTGTGGGTTCATTCTTTAATCAGGGTGGGTAGGAGAAGACAACCAATTGATGTTTCTCTTTTGAATCGATGATTCTCTGTCTCTCTGTCTCTGTCTCTCTCTCCCTTTCTCCCTTACTCTCTCTCAAAAGCTATGAAAAAATTTCCTCAGGTAACGTTTTAAAAAAATTGTGGAAGAACTAGATTAAAACAGACAGGAGACATATAAATCATATGCCGTATTTGGATCTTTATTGGATCCAAGCTATTCACAATAACAGGTATAATATATACTTGGGGACAATTGGATAGTTTAAGTGGTTCCACCATTTCTTAATGAACGCTAAGGGAATTTTCCAGTCTCAATTTTTATTGACCTTCTATGAAATGTGCAATGCATAGTATGTAGTTTTGATTCATAATTGCTAAAAACTGTACAGTGAAAAAAAGTCTATTCCATACTTTTTTCAACATATATTATCATTTTCTCAAAAGACACATTTCTGGTTTCCAGCACATCCAAAGACATTAAAAGAAGAGCAGCAAAAACAGTTTTTTTACACCCTGGCTGGTGTAGCTCAGTGGATTGAGCGCTCACCTGCAAAGCAAAGGGTTGCCAGTTCAATTCCCAGTCAGGGCACTTGCCAGCCTGGGTTGCAGGCCAGGTCCCCAGTGTGGGGCATGTGAGAGGCAACCACATATTGATGTTTCTCTCCCCCTCTTTCTCCTTCACTTCCCTTCTCTCTAAAAATAAATAGATAAAATCTTAAAAAAATAGAGTTTTAAAAATCTTACCTTAATTTTGCTCCTATTGGTATTGTATGTCAAGTGTGCTATTTATCACTATTAACAACAACAATTATTTATTGAATGTCTATGTGCCCAGCACTGTTTTTCTGTTGGGATAGAGCAATGAACAAAACATACAAATTGCTTTCCCTTTAGAGCTCAAATTTTAGGGATAAAGTAAATATATAGATAATATTCTTGATGGTGAGAAGTGGAATGTAGAAAAATAAAGCAGAGTAGTGGAGCAGGGTGCTTCAGAGGATGTGTGATTTGCATTTTAAGTGAAATGGATGGATGGGTCTTTGCCAACAAGGTGAATTTCAGCAAAGATCTGTTGTTATTTAGGAGAAGATTGTTACTGGCAGCAGTAACATCATTCATCAAGGAGACAGTGTGACTGGAACAGAATGAGCAAGAGAAAAGCATAGTAGGTAATAAAGTCAGAGAAGTAATGGAAACTGAATATGTAGAGTTTTATAGGTCCTTTTACAGATTTTGATTCTTATTCCAAATGAGATGGTGAGTGCTGGAGACTACTGGACAAAGAAGTGGTATGATCTAATTTAAGTTTTTACATGATTATTCTAGCTGTTGTCATGAAAGTAGACTAATATTGGCAAGGTTGGAAGCAATGAGGCCTGTTAGGAGGCTATTGTAATAATTTAAGTGAGAAATAATGGTTGCTTGTCTTCAATAAGGGGGGATTGGCATCTCAATTCCTGATAGGGCATACATTTTGTTAATATGAACATTGCTAAGCAGGGATAAAGTAGAGCAAAATAGAGTGAGAAGATGTGCTTTACTGAATCAATTTACACTCTCATGGTTTGGTGTAGCAGGGATGCATGAATTTTCTATGGATGAATTGTTCACTGCAGAAGGTAACTAGATATGGTCTCTCTTGCTGATATACCATTCAAGAAGGCTACTCTGTAACAGGGATGTAGGATGCTCTATAATAGGGTGAGAGTGGTGGAAGACAGTGAACAGGAGGCAGATGTCTCACATTAGGGAGTTGTTCAGTACGGTGTCTTTTATACCAGTACCCCAGAATCCCATGTATCCCATTTGATGTGTCACATAGACTTCATGGTCAGTCAGCATTAGTCAGAAAAACAGTAACAACTGGCAAAGAGGAGATTGCAATTATGGGCAGTTAAGAAAGAACATTTGTCCTTCCTTCATCATTTTCCTTCCAGTACTCCAAAACCAGAGAAGTTAGTCATTGAATAGAGAGAGGGAGGAAAAATCCAAGAACTGGACTAGCAATTTCTCCACCCCATGGCACTGGGAAGGAAGGGGAATTGTAAGCGAAGCCCACTCCTTATTTTCAGTTCTTGCTGTAAGTCCTGGGAACAAAAGCCTGGCCAGCTTGCAGGGTGGAGGTGAGTGGCAGGGGCAAGAAAATGAATGCAATTAAATTGAATATGATGATTATGCTAAGGGAAATGAGCCAGGTGGTGAAAGACAAATATCATATGATCTCACCTATAAGTGGAATCTAATCAACAAAACAAACAAGCAAAATATAACCAGAGATATTAAAATTAAGAACAAACTGACAGTGGCCAGAGAGGAGATGGGAATGGATAATGGGGGGGAAGGGGGGAAGGATTTTCAGGAACATATATAAAGGACACGTGGATAAAACCAAGGGGGGTGGAATCAGGGGAGGGAGGTAGGGATGGCTGGGGTTGGGGGGAGTGGTGGTGGGAAAAGGCAGACAACTGTACTTGAACAACAATAAAATAAAAATAAATAAATGAATAAACTGAATGTGATATTATAATTTTAAACTGGAGTGACCGGTAATAGTTGAAAGTGATTGAGTATTTTTGAAATATGCCCAGGAGTCAGAAAGGGACCAGTACAAGAACTTCTATAGGGTTAAGGAAAGCAGTGATCAGAGAAAAATAGAGTCACTTTGTTCAAAGTGTTTAGTGAATCAATTACACACAGAGGACTTACTATGATCTTCACTTTATATGTGTTATCACGTTCAATATTCATTGGCAACCTGGTTTCACTCACACTCACACACACACACACACACACACACACACACACACACACACACACACACCTGCAAAAAGAAACCAAAAACATTCTCAGAGACTTAGAGAATTTAATAATGTTTTCTATTTCACATGAGTAACAAGTGGCAAAACAGGGATTCAAATTCAGGTGGGATGAATTTAGAGCTCAGTCTTTTAGTAGTAATATTCAGTAGAACAATGGAATGGAAATTAAGGATTCCACTGCCGATTAGCCATGTAAGCCTAGTCACTTATTTTGTTTGTTTCTTAGTTTCCCTATCTTAAGAATATAAAAAATAAAAATTTCCCTACTCAATTGGATGCAATGAAGGATGTGGGGATAAAAAGAGATGATAAATGGAAGATAATTTTCAAAATTAAGAATCATCATATTATCATGTAAGTATTTGTAGTATCCTGCAGTAAGGCAATGCAGAACAGGTGTTTCAGGAAATAGGAAGTTTTAATATCCCTATTCTCTTAACTTTTCCTCAAACCCTCAACTTACTCCTGGAAGATTAAGAAAGAAGTCCTTCCCTTTTCTTGTGGCTTTAATTCAGCAAAATGAAGATATTAAATGACATAGAATGAGAGTGCTGGGATGCTTCATGAACCTAATAACATTCCTATTCCCTAAGAGTAACTATCTCTAAGCTCTCAATTTTTAATAGGTCCCAAGCTTCTCATTCTCCTTGGAGGCAGCTAATTGGGTCATAAGTTGTTCACACTTATTGACAAATAGTAATCTGTTCTTTCCCAATACTGAGCTGCTTGGCATTTACAAGTGATTGCATTAATTGAGCCAACTCATTAGCTAAGGATAGGAAAGATTCCTTGTATGTACTTGCTTTTTTCCCTTCATCTTTGATTTGTCCCAGGTCCTCTCCATTAGCGCTCTGGCATAGAATACACTCTGTGTGATAAAAATAATCTGAGGCTATACTGGAGCTGGTGAAATTTCTTCTAATTGAACCAATTTTTCTCAGAGAATTCTCAGTTTTGCTTTGTTGCTCAGATGGACAATGCAGCCTTCATCAGCACTACTCTTGATCCTTATAAATATGAGTCAGTTGTCACCAGAGGATAGTAAATAAAAGGGTATGGGAATCTCAGTGAAAACTCATCCTTCCCTGTGAAATAACTCACAGAGGATGTTCTAGTATTGGTTGAACAGGATGTCATTATTGTCTGTAAAAGGACTGGACATTATGACAAAATATTCAGTATGGGGGGAATAATTCTTAATAAGTTTAATGAATAAAGAATTTATTTTATAATGTCATACCCTAGTTTTTAGATTATTGTTTTTCTCCCTCTTTCATAATTAGTTTTATCCTTCAGTTTGATTTAGTTAAGTCCTAGTTTTCCATAACATTTACTTTGAACAAGTATTTATATTTGGTATAAATCCATGGTTGCCTGGTTCTGGAAATCATGTATGTAGTCCTAATAATCACCATTACATTTTGCCTCCATTCTAGATCCTTTACTTTTTTTCCTAGACTACATTCTCTGAAATTTTCATTAGTGAATATCTGTTGGTCATGAACCCCCTCATTTTGTTTGTCTGAAAATCTTTAACATGCCTGCATGAAGATCATTTTCTGGATATACAATGTTAGGCTAACAATGATTTTACCCCAGCACTTTTAAGACATTATTACACTTATATAGCTTTTATTGTTGCTGTTATAAAGTTATCTGTCAATCTACATTTAAATTTTTAAAAAGATTTTACTTATTTATTTTTAAAGAGAGGGGGAGGGAGGAAGAGAGGGAGAGAAATATCAATATGTGGTTGCCTCTCATGTACCCCCTACTGGGCACCTGGTCCACAGGTCAGGGCACATGTCTGGATTACATTTTAGTTTTTTGGCATGTATGTTCTGTCTTTTCTCTCTGGCAGCTTTTAAGGTTTTTTCCCCCATTTTTGTTGCTTTCTGCAGATTAACTGTGATAAGTTGTTATGTAGACTTCTTTTTCTTCATCTTGCTTTAAACTTATTGTGCTCTATGTATCTGAGGATTTATTTATGTAATAATTCTGGAATATTCAGTATTTTCTAGTTCACTAATTTTATTTTTAACTCTACCTGTTCTGTTTGTATACTGTTGATTGATTTATTTTTACAATTTTAATTATGTATTGTTATTTCTAGAAGTTCTGTTTGGTTCTTTCTGGTCATTTTAAATGTCACTTTTTTGTTGTTGTTGTTGTTGTTATGAGTGAAAGCAGAGTTTGAACCCAGAAAAAGCATTTTGGGATGGTAATTATAATTATTTTTTAGAATGAAAAAGGTTTTATTTATTTTTAGACATTTTAATTGCAGTTTACATCCAATATTATTTTATATTATTTTCAGGTGTACAGCAGTGGCAAGTTATACACTTCAAAAAGTGCTCCCACCAACATTTCCAGTACCCATCTGACATTATATATAGTTATTATGATATTATTGATTATATTCCTTATTCTGTATTTTATATTCCCATGACTATTTAGTAATTAATAATCTGCACTTAATCCCTTCACCACTTTCATTCAGTACCTCAACCACCCCATCAGTCTGTTTTATTTATGAGTCTGTTTCTATTTTCTTTGTTTGTTTTGTTCTTTAGGTTCCACATATATGTGAAATCATATGGTCTTTGCATTTCTTGGCCTGACTTATTTCACTGAGTATAATAACCTCTAGGTTTATCCATGCTGTCACAAATGGTAAGATTTCTTTCTTTTTTATGGCTCACTAATATTCTATTGCATATATGTTCCACTGCTTTTTTATATGTTTATCTATTGATGGGCACTTGGGTTGCTTCCATATCTTGGATATTGTAATAATATTGCAATGAATGTAGGGGTGCATATATTCTTTTAAACTAGTGTTGTGGGTTTCTTCAGATATATGAGGTCTGTCCAGAAGAAATATAGCCATGTAAGATGAAAAATAGAGACATTTATTGAAGAAGATAAAAGATACAAGATACAAGAAACATTGTACATAGGACAGTGATACTTCAGTCCCCTTTGAGGTCGGCATCCAGGGACATCATACTGTTTTCCCAATCACCATCAGCAGCCCTATCATATTTTCTTGAATCTCATCAACAGTCTGAAATCTCTGCCCTTTCAAGAGTGATTTTAGTCTGAGGAAAAGCCAGAAGTTGCAGGGTGCCAAGGCTAGGCTATAGGGGGCTGAGTCACCTGGGTGATTTGATGTTTTGCAAAAAATCTGCTCAAGACGTGATGCCTGAGTGGGCACGTTGTCATGATGAAGCTACCAATTACCAATTGCCCATAGCTGTGGCCTTCTGAGTCATCTGAATAATGTCTGCAGAGGAATGTTCAAGCTTAACACAAAATTTGATGCAGATTCATTGCTCTACTCACTCAGTCATTTCAAATGCAATGGCCACACAATACACATGCTCACTCAGTAATGTCTACCACCCCCACTGACTAGTACAGTGAAGTCATCATTGTTCATGCATGTGCATTTCAGTCCACTTTCTTTGGCTGCCAGGTTACATCGATGTCACTCAAACCATTCTTGTTATATTAACAATGGCAGGAATTTTTCCAGACAGACCTTGTTTACCTAGAACCAGAATCATTGGGTCATAAGGCAGTTTCAGTTTTAGTATTTTGATGAACCTCCATACTGTTTTCCACAGTGGCTACACCAATCTGCAATTCACCAACAGTGCACAATTGTTCCCTCTTTTCCACATCTTTGCCAACACTTGTTGATTTTTTGATGACTGCCATTGTGACAGATGTGAGGTGATGTCTCACTGGGGTTTTAATTTGCATTTCTCTGATGTTTAGAGATGTTGAGCATCTTTTCATCTGTCTATTGGCCACCATTATGTCCTTTTGGAAAAGTGTATGTTTTGGGTTTCTGCCCACTTTTTGATTGGATTATTTGTGTGTTGAATTGTATGAATTTTCATGAATATTTTGGATATTATCCTGTTATTGGATGTATCAGTGGAGAATATGTTTTCTTATTCAGTTGATTGCCTTCATTTTGTCAATAGTTTCCTTTGGTGCACAAAATGTTTTTAGTTTGTTGTAGCCCATTTATTGATTTTTTTCTTTTGTTTCCCTCCTAGGAAGTACATCAGAAAAAAAATTGCTGAGAATAGTGTCAGATATTTTATTGCCTGTTTTTTCTAGAAGTTTTATGGTTTCAGGTTTATATTGAATTAATTAATTAATTAATTAGTTTTAGAAAGAGAGAGACAGGGACAAAGAGAAAAAGACTGAAACATCCATTTGTTTTTTCACTGATGTATACACTCATTGGTTGAATCTGTATGTGCCCTGATGGGGATTGAACCCACAACCTTGGCATATGGAGACAATGCTCTCACCAACTGAGCTACCCAACCAGATCTTACATTTAAGTCTTTAATCCATTTTGAGTGTATTATATGTGGTGTAAGAAGGTGGTCTAGCTTTCAGTTTTGACATGTATCTGTCCAATTTTCCGAGCACCATTTACTGGATAGACTGTCTTTACCTTATGATATGTTCTTGCCACCTTCATCAAATATTAATTGGTCATGTAGGAGTGAGTTTATTTCTGGGATCTCTGTTCTGTTCCATTGATTTATGTCTGTTTTTGTGCTAGTACAACGCAGGCTTGATTTCTATGGTCTTGTATGGTTGTTTGATATTGGATAGTGAGATAACTCCAACTTTGGTCTTATTTTAGGATTGCTGAAGTTATTGAAGATCTTTTGTGGTTCCAGGTAAATTTTTGGATTTTTTTTGACTTCTGTGAAATATGCTATTGGTATTTTATTAGAAAGTCTACAGATTGTTTTGGGTAATATGAACATTTTAATGATGTTAATCTGTATCCATGAACATGCTATATGCTTTCATTCAATTGTATCTTCTTCAGTTTCTTTCTTTAGTATTTTAGAATTTTCTGAGTTAAATCCATTTTTTGGTTAACTTTATTGCTAGGTAATTTTGGATACAATTGTAAATGGTATTGTTTTCTTAGTTTCCCTTTCTGATACTTCATTTTCAGTGTATAAAAATGCAACCAATTTCTGGGTATTTATTTTATATCCTGCTACTTTACTGAATTAATTTCTCATTTCTAGTAGTTTTATTTTTATTGTAGAATCTTTAGGGTTCTTTATATATACTATCATGTCATCTGCAAATAATGATAGCTTTACTTCTTTTCTAATTTGGATGCCTTTTTTTTCTTCTTTTTGTCTGATAGCTTTGTCTAGGTCTTCAGTACTAAGTTGAATAAGAGTGGTAAAAGTGGACATCCCTGTCTTGTTCCTGACCTTAGGGGAAATGCTTTGAATTTTCCCTCATAGAGTATGATGTTGGCTGTGGGTTTGTGAAATATGCATCTTAATATGTTGAAGTATGTTCCCTTTATTCCCACATTGCCAAGAGTTTTTATCATAAATGGTTGCTGGATTTTGTCAAATGCTTTTCTGCATCTATTGATATGATCATATAATTGTATCCTTTATTTTGTTTATGTGGTGTATCACATAAATCTATTTAGGGATATTGTACAAAACTTGTGTCCCAGGAATAAATCCCACTTACTCGTGGTATATATTATCTCTGTAGTGTGTTGCTGAAGTTTGTTTGCTAATATTTTTTGAGAATTTTAGTCTCTATATTCATGAGGGATATTGGCTTATAATTTTTTCCTTATAGAATCTTTATCTGGATTTGGAATTAGAATAATGCTGGCTTCATAAAGTGAGTTGGGGGGTCTTCCTTTCTCTTGAAAATTTTGATATAGTTTCAGAAGGGTAGGTATTAGATCTTTGAATATTTGGTAAAATTTACCTGTTAGCTATCCAATCCAGGATGTTTGTTTTTGGGTGTTTTTTTATTTTTTCTTGATTATTACTTTGATTTCATTAGTTGTAATCAGTCTACTTACATTTTCTTCATCTTGAGTATCTTTTAGAAGATTGTATGTTTCTAATTATCCACTTTCCCCAGATAGTTCAATTTCTTGGCTTATAGTATTTCATAATATTTTCTTGTAATTTTGTGTATTTCTGTTGAGGCAGTTGTTACTACTCTTTCATTTGTATTTTATTTATTTGGGTTCACTCTCTTTTTTGATAAGCTTGGTTAAAGGTTTATCAATTTTGTTTGTGTTTTCAAATAACCAGCTTTTGCTTTCACTGATCTTTTATGTTATTTTAGAGTCTATTTCACTTAGTTTTTCTCTGATCTTTATTATATCCTTCCTTCTACACATTTTGGGCTTTGTTTGTCCTTTTTCTCATTCATTTGGGTGTGAGTTTTGATTTCTTATTTGAGATTTTTCTTGTTTCTGAAGGTATCCCAGTGTTACTATGAATTTCCTTCTTAGGACTGCTTCACTGTGTCTTAAAGATTTGGGGTTCTTGTGCTTCATTTTCATTTGGCTGAAGGTATGTCTTAATTTCTTCTTTGGTCTCTTTGCTATTTATTGTTATTAACATGTTATTAAGCCTCCATGTGATTTCGTGTTATTTAGATTTTTTTTTCTTATAAGTGATTCCCAGTTTCTTACAATTGTGGTTGGAGAAGATGCTTGATATAATATTAATCTCTTAAAATGTATTGAGAGATTTTTTGCCCTAACATGTGGTCTATCTTAGAAAATGTTCCATGTGAACTTGAGATGAATTAATGTTCTGCTCATTTGGGATAAAATACTCTGAAAATACCAATTAAATAAATCTGGTCTAGTGTATCGTATAAGGCAGTTGTTTCCTTATTGATTTTCTGTGTGGAAGTTCAATCCATTGATGTCAGTGGGTTATTAAAATCCCCTAATCTGACTGAATTACTGTCAGTCTCACTCCTTATGTCCATCAAGATTTGTTTTATATATTTAGGTGCTCCTATGTTGGGTGCATAAATATTTACAATGGTTATAGCCTCTTGTTTGATTGTTTTTTATTATTATGTAATTTCCTTCTTTGTCTTTTATCATAACATTTTAAGTCTATTTTTCTAGTATGAGCATTGCTATTCCAGCTTTTAAAAATTTTTATTTGAATGAAATATATCTTTTAACTTTTTACTTTTTGGTCAGTATGTGATTCTCCTTCTGAGGAAAGTCCATTTTAGACAGCATATATATGGTTCTTGTTTTCTTATCCATTCAACTATCCTATGTTTTTTCATTGTAGCATTTTATTCATTTACATTAAAAGTGATTATTGATATGTATTTATTGGCATTTTATTCTTTATTCTTATGTTCCTCTTGTTCCATTTTCTTCTTCTTAAAGAATTTCCTTTAGACTTCTGGCCAAGGTGGAGGTGTAGGTAGATACACTTCACCTGCTCACATAACCATAACAAGGATCACAACTAACCTCAAAACAAAAAACAACCAGAACTGCCAAAAAAATTGAACTGAATGAAAGTCCTAAAGCAAAGGATTTAAAGAAAAAATAGTCATCCAGATGGGTAGAGGGGCAGAGACATGTAGCTGGAATGGAGCGGACATGGTGTAGCAGTGTGAGGCGGCAGTAACAACGCTGTGGCAGTAGTGGTCAGCAGAATGGGAGGTCCCACATTCACCTGTGGCAGATAAAAACTGGGAGGGATACCTGGAAAGCAAGTGATCCCAGCCCCAGGCCAGACTGCAAAGCCCAGGGTTTCAGTGCTGGGAATATAAAGCCTCATAACGTCTGGCTATAAAAAGCAGGGAGGGTTAGGGCAGCAGAAGAAATTGCCTATCTCTCAGGAGAGTCCATTTAAAGGACCTGCATAGTCCTAAAATGCATGCAAACCCACCCACTTAGGGATTCAGCATTAGGGCAGCAGCTAGAAGGGGCCAGTAACATATGGGAAGGAAGGGGATTAATGGGAAATGGAGTGAGAGCTGAGCAAGCAACATTGTTCCCTCTCCAACTCCTTACCCACATATGACACCACAAGGTGGTGAAGTGGGTTGTCCCATCCTGGTAAATACCTAAGGCTCCACCCTTTACAACATAACAGGCAGCCAAGACAGGGAGTCAAAGCAGGTCTACCTAATACACAGAAACAAATACAGGTAGGCTGCCTGTCAAATTGAGGAGAGAAAGAAATACTGCCCAAATAAAAGAACAAAACAAACTCCCAGAACAGAACTAAGTAAAAAGGAGATAGCAAACCTATCAGATGCAGAGTTAAAAACAGTGGTGAGAAGCACACTCAGAGAACTCACTGAGTACAGTAAACACTTAATACAAGAAATAAAAGCTATACTAAGTGAAATAGAGAAAAACCCACAGGAAAGCAACAGTGAGGGGAAGGAAGCTTGGGTTCACACCAAAGATTTGAAACATAAGGAGGAAATAAACAGTCAACCTGTACAGAATGAATAAATAAGAATTTTAAAAAATGTGAAGAGAATAAGAAGATTCCGGGACATTTGCAAACATGCCAACATTCGAGTCATAGGGATGCCTGAAGGAGAAGAGCAAGAAATTGAAAACTTATTTGAAAAAATAATGATAGAAAATTTCCCTAATTTCACAAAGGAAATAGACATACAAATCCAGGAAGCTCAGAGAATACCAAACAAGTTGGACCCAAAGAGGGCAACACCAAGATACATCATAATTAAAATACCAAAGGTTAAAGATAAAGAGAATTTTAAAAGCAGTAAGAGAAAAGAAGAGAATTATGTACAAAGGAGTTCCCATAAGACTACCAGCTGGTTTCTCAAAAGAAACTTTGCAGGCAAGAAGATACTGGCAAAAAGTATTCAAAGTGATGAAAAGCAAGAGCCTACAACTCAGATTATTCTATCCAAGCAAAGCTATCATTTAGAATTGAAAGGCAGATAAAGTACTTTCCAGATAAGGTAAAGCTAAAGGAGTTCACCATCAATAAACCCTTATTATATGAAATGTTCAAGGGACTTAAGAAAAAGAAGAAGATTAAAACTGTGAGCAGTAAAATGAACAAACACAACTATCAAGAACTGAATTTAGAGAGCAAGGGATATAAAGGTAAGAATAAACAAATGGGATGGCATCAAATTAAAAAGCTCCTTTATGGCTAAAGAAAACATCAGCAAAAGGAAAAGGGAACCAACCATATGGGGAAATATATTTGCCAATAATACCTTGAACAAGGGTTTGATCTCCAATATATGTAATGAACTCACATGACTCCACACCAGGAAGACAAACAATCAAATGAAAAAATGGGCAAAGGATCTGAACGGACACTTCTCCAAGGAGGACATATGGAGGGTGCAGAGTCATATGAAAGGATGCTTAGCATCACTAGCCATCAGAGAGATGCAAATTAAAACCACAGTGAGATACCACTTCACACCAGTCAGAATGGACATCACTAACAAATCAACAAAAGACAAGTGTTGGCAAGGTTGTGGAGAAAAGGAAACCCTAATGCACTGTTGGTGGGAAAATAGATTGGTGTAGCCACTGTGGAAAACAGTATGGAATGTCCTCAAAAAACTAAAAATGGATCTGTCATTTGATCCAATGTTTCCACTGCCTGGATTATACCCTAAGAATCCTGAAACACCAATTCAAAAGAACCTGTGCACCCCAATGTTCATAGCAGCACAATTTACAATACCCAAGTGCTAGAAGCAACCTAAGTGCCCACCAGTAAATCAGTAGATCAAAAAATTATGGTACATTTATATGATGGAATACTACACGGCAGAAAGAAAGAAGGAGCCCCTACTCTTTGCAACAGCATATATGGAGCTAGAAAGCACTATGTTAAGTGAAATAAGGCAGGTGGTGAAAGATAAATTCCATATGATCTCACCTGTAAGTGGAACTTAATCAATAAAACCAACAAGCAAGCAAAATACAACTATAGACATGGAAATGAAGAACAAACTGATAGTGACCAGAGAGAAGGTGGTGGGGGAAATAATGGAGGAAAGAAGTAGAAGGGTCAAATCAAGGAACATGTCTAAAGAACACATGGACAAAGACAACAGTGGGGAGGATTGAAAGTGGAAGGTGGGTAGGGCAAGGGAGAGTAATGGGGGAAATGGAGACAACTGTAATTGAGCAACAATAAAAAATTAAAAAAATAAAAGCTACAAACAAAAACAAAAACAAACTAAGGAAATAACTAGAACAGGAACAAAATCATAAAAATGGAGATCACATGAAGGGTTATGAGAGGGGAGGGGAGAATAGGAAGAAAGGTACAGGGCGTAAGAAGCATAATTGTTAGGTACAAATTAGGGGATTTAAAGAATAGTATAGGAAATGGAAAAGCCAAACAACTTATATACATGACCCATAGAAATGAATTAATGAGGGGATTGCTGGAGGGGATCAGGGTACTGGGTGGAGGGGTACAAAGGGGGAAAATGGGACAACTGTAATAGAATAATCAATAAAATATACTTAAAAAGAATTTCCTTTAATATTTTTTTTAATACTGGTTTGGTGGTAATGAACTCCTTTTGCTTTTTCTTGTTTGGGAAGCTCTTTATTTCTCCTTCAATTATAATTAATATCCTTGCTGGGTAGAGTTATCTTGTGTGTAGGTCCTTGAAATCATCACTATAAATGTATCATGCTGTATGTTTTACTGCTGCATAGCATTTCATTCTGTAAATGTACCACAATTTTTTTATCCACTGATCTGCTATTGGGCACTTAGGCTATTTCCAAATCTTTGCTATTGTAGTCAATGCTGCAGTGTACATATGGGTACGTGTATTCTTTGAATTGGTATTTTGGGAGTCTTAAGATCCTTTCCCAACAGTGGAATCATGGGTCAATAGGCAGTTCCTTTTTCTTTTCCTTTTTTTTTTTTTTTGAGGAAATTCTACACTATTTTCCTCAGTTTGTGGCAGCATGTATAGAAGTGGAGACTATTATGCTCCGTGGAATAAGCCAGTTGGTGAAAGAAAGATACCATATATTCTCACCTACAAATAGAATGAACAAAATAAACTAATGAGCAAAATAGAACCAGAGGTGCAAAAACATGGAGCAAACTGAGAGCTATAAGAGGACAGTGGGGAGATAAGGACTGGTTGAAAGAATGTGGAAGCATTAGTTAAAAGACATGTATGAATGGCCCATGGACATGGACAATGGTGTGGGGATTGACTGTGGGAGTGGGAGGTTGCCTGTGTGGAGGGAGGCAAAGTGGTAAAATGGGGACAACTATAATAGCATAAACAATAATATGTTTAAATAAAAAAATAAAATCGAAAGAAATCTCTGATTTGTAAAATTCATAAAGCGAAAAAGACAGTATATTGTTTTCTTTGTGGAAGTAAGCTTGAGTTTTAAGATATCATTTGGGTGGACAGTAGTATACCTTGTGAAATTCCTAGTTTATATATTAGAAGTATCTAAAATTATATGTATATAATCATACCAATCCATATGGCCTCAAATGTTCTGTTGAGAAATCAGCTGACAGTCTTATGGGAGCTTTCTTATAGGTAACTCTTTCTCTTGCTGCTGTTAAGAATCTGTTTGTCTTTCACCTTTGCCATTTTATTTATGATATGTCAATGTGGACTTCTTTGAGTTGTTTTTGTTTGGGACTCTCTGTGCTTCCTGGACTGAGTGTCTTTTTCCTTTACCATGTTAAGGAAGTTTTCAGTCATTATTTATTGAAATAGATTATCAATCCCTTGCTAGCTTTTTTTTTTTTAAGATTTTATTTATTTTTAGAGAGGGAAGGGAGGGAGAAAGAGAGAGAGAGAGAGAGAGAGAGAGAAACATCAATGTGCGGTTGCTGGGGGACATGGCCTGCAACCTAGGCATGTGCCCTGACTGGGAATCGAACCTGCGATGTCTGGTTCGCAGCCCGTGCTCAATCCACTGAGCTACACCAGCCAGGGCCCTTGCTAGCTTTTTATTCCTTCTGGTGCTGCTATGATGCAGATACTATTATACTTCATGTTGTCACAGAGTTCCCTTGAACTATCCTCATTTTTTTTGAATTTTTTTCTTTTTGCTGCTGTAATTGGTTTTCCTCCTGATCATTGATTTGATCCTTTGCTTCATCTAACTTATTGTTAATTCTTTTTAGTGTACTCTTCATTTCAAATATTGTATTCTTCATTTCTAACTGGTTGCTTTTTATGGTTTCTGTCTTTTTTAATGCTACTATCTCATTGGTTCTCTCTGAGTTCAACCATTCTTCCCTTAAGTTATTTGTGCATCTTTATAACTATTGTTTTGAACTCTGTATTTGGTAGATTGCTTGCCTCCATTTTATTTCTGGAGATTTCTCCTGTTTTTTGTTTTTAATTATTTGAGACATGCTTCCTTGTCTCCCCACTTTGGCTGCCTCTCTATTTGTTTTTGTGTATTATGTAAGTCTGCTATGTCTCCCATTCTTATTATATAGTAGGTACCTTGTGGGTCTCAGTGCTGCATCTCTTTGATTATCTGTACTAGGTAGTCCAGGAATATCCTTCATGTGGATTATGTGAGCCCTTCTGCTGTAGTTGTGTTTTTATTGCTGTTGGCCCATTTGTGGATGGGGCTGGCCCTTAGGCCAGCCAACTATGAGGACTGATGCTAACCACAGTGTACAAGTTGCTTTTTAGTGGTTGACTCCACAAATCAGAATTTACTCCAGTATGGTCTGGTGCCTGCAAAGATCTCCCTTATGAAGCTAATTCAGCCATGGTCTGGTGTGGTCTGAAGCCTGCCACCAGATCTGTTCTTTCTGGAGCCTCTTAGGTGCAGTTATGGTGCAGCTCAATGTTAGGCACTGCCTGTGACTGCCTATGGCCTACCTATTTGGAGTTACAAAGTGATACAAAGTTTATGGCTGATTCTGCTGGGCCTGCTTACAAATGGGAGGAACCAAGCTGTATGCAAAGGTCAACTTCCATTAGTTTTAAGCCTAGGGGCAGGTCAGCAAAAGGCCCAAGCACCCTGAGATCCTCTTCTGCCTTTTGGCTGCTGCCTGGTAGGCTCAGTCTCTGAAAGAGCCTCTGGTGGTACTTGAGTTGTATGAGGCAGGTTGTCAGTGAGTCACCAGGTAAGAAGGCAGCTCAGAGGTAGGGGTTACCAGGTAGGGGTGAATGAGTGATGTTCACCAGGTTGATACAAATTCAAACTTGGGGCCCTCATGCTGGATCTTAGGCCATTCATCAAAAGTCTCAGGGTACACCAAAGTCAGTAGCCACTCACCAGGAACCTGCAGACCTTTGTGGTGGGGTGGGGTCTCAGGGAGTCCTCAGAGTGAGTATAACAGAATTTCTCAGCTTAAAGTGGACCAAGATTTGGCTATGTGGAAGGAAAGCTCTGCACAGGAATGGTGGTATTGGTGCATGAGGGAGAAATTGCCCTTGTCCTAGAGCTATATAGCTTAGACTGCTACCTTCTGCTTACTTTTGAGAGCCTTCTCAGAAAGTCTGCCCTGATGGCCCAGCCTGGGGGCAGCCAGCAGACTCCTCCCTCATAAGCTTGGCAGGGTGGGGTCACAAAAGTCAGCAGGGTAGGGCTAGTGCATTTCTTTAGACTGATGCCATATGGAGGAGTGTGCTTGACCCCAGAATGATGGCATCTGTGGGAGGCATGGATGAGGGACTCAGCACAAGGACCTTGGTGGCTGTTTCTTTAGCTTTCTCCCAAAGGCACAGAGACCTATGAGCTGCCTTCTTGCCATTGGACCTCAAGGTAAGTGGCTGATAATGAGATTGTGTTGGCCCTTCAACATGGTGCCTGGGTTTCTAGTAGACTCCTGTATCTCTCTGGTAGATGGAATCCCTGCTGATTTTGCAGCCAGATGTGATGTGGGCTCTTCTTGCTGGCTCTGGTGCCTTGGACTGGTGAGCCTGGCATGAGGTTGAGATCCTTTGCTCCTTGGGGGACCTGTACAGCTGAGAAATCCATCTGGATTATTAGCCACCACCTATAGGTGTGGGGCCAGACCTTTTCACATCTCTGTCTTTTCTACCAGTCTCTATGTGACTTCTTCTGTAATCCTTGGTTATAATATTAGTCAGCTAGTCTTTAGTTGGTTATTCAGGTTGTTTGTTCTTTAACTTAGTTGTAAGTCCTGTTTGGCCCTGGGAGAAAATGAATGTAACTTGCACCTTCTTGGATTTCTGCAAGTGATGTCCCATTCAGTAGTTTTTTTCATCCACAGAACCAAGACAATGACATAGTCCAACCATGGAGTACATCAGGGTAAAAATCTGCTTGATTTGGGTCCTCAAACACAGTACTTTCCCAGCCTTGGAGCCTTATCTGCCTCTTTACCCAGGAAAAAGTTTGCTGAGTTGGGATATTAATTATTTTAACCTGATTATTTTTAAGAAATAAAAAATTTAAAAAATAAACTTTTGATCTTCCCTACCTGCCTAAAAGAATTTAAATAGAGGACTTTCTCCAGGAAGGGAGCTATTATCATAGACAACTATACTTTAATATGAACTAAGTATGATAGGGAAGAACTAGCAAGGCCCCTTTCATCAAAGTCCCCTCTGTGTCCCATTGTTACATATGGCCCAACAAACATTTACTTACTAAATGTTTGCTTTTCTAACTGTATGTTTCTTTCCTCCTTTCCTTTGAAGTCCCAAACTACAACCCCTCCCCTTCTCCTTAGCTTAAGATGCCATGTAAACCTTAACTGTCCAATTTTCCTTAGGTCCCATATTATTATGGAGCCTCCTATATGTACGTATGTAGTAAGTGTGGTTATTTTCTCCTGTTAATCTGTCTGATATTGATCTATTAATTTAGCCAGAAGCACTTAGGTAGAGGAAAAATTCATGTTTCACGCCAACATTAACTTACTGTTACTCTTGATACCCTCTTAAAATTAAGCATACTTATTTTGTATTATGTATCTGATAAGGTAATTTCTGAATTCTTTGTGACTTTGCAATGTTTGTGCATGTGTGCACTGGATTTTCATCCTAGTGCCTTGCTTTCTTGTGTTTCTTGGTTGTGAGTCCATGTAAAATGGAACTGTATTTGTGGAAATTTGCTGACACTTATGCTTAAAGTCTTTTCTTCCAGCTTGGACTTTCATTTGCTTTTATCAAACACCTGGGACCAGTACAATTTAAAATACATTTTCAATTTGAGATTTTTTAGGAAAGTAATAGTAAAGATTCAACTGCACCTCCATGTGAGACCTCTGTTGTTGTTAGATTCTCAGGAGAGATGTTTTTCTACCTCTTCCTTGTGTCAAGATTAAGACCAGAAGGTACCCTTGATGTCTGCTTCTGTGGAATGGATTTTTACCCTATTTCACCTTTTTT